>JABTTQ020002953.1:0-161231 GCA_016081115.2 Rehmannia glutinosa | reverse complement strand
ATCTGAATGCATCAAAAGAAAATCAATAAAATACTTCTACATTCCAAGATAAGATTTCTGAAACGCTGATTACAAACTATACATCCTCAATTATTAAGATATCAAAGTATGACGGATTGGCTAGAATCTTCTCACTGATAGTCTCAGTCACCAACCTTAACAAACATTACACAAGAAGCATAAGGCCAAATCAAGAACAAGAATTCAGATATTCAATAAAGAAAAGTATATCCACACATGAATATAATGCTATCGGATATTCAAGAAAGAAAACATACTTCTACACACGAAAGAAGAGAAAACGAGATACCTGCCAAAATCGGAAAAAGGCGAATTGCGGAAGGCGGAGCGAGACGAAGAGCGAGAATTTGCGCCCCAAGCCATGCCCAGGGTCTTCTGAGCCGTCTTCTTCTTCTTATTCGAGTTTTTACCATCACTGCTGTTATTACTGGAAGAACAAGGGTTTGATGATACTGAATTGAAACTTCTTTTCGATTTCGAGTCCGAATTCAAACTCATCTCCGAATCAGAGATACTTTGATTCTTGAAAAAATAACTGGAAATTGACGTGATAATTCAGTGGAATTTTGGGGAGAATAGATTAATGAGATTTTGGCTGAGGCTTGGAAATATAGAATTGTGTTAGAAACTTACAGGGGAAGAATTTAAAATGGAGCGGCAGATGGAATTACGTACGTCATGCGGTCCAACGGCCCCAACCAATTATATAAGCTTATACGAGATTTGTCTCCGGTTCTCATCCCTCAAATTCTATGCCTCGGGAAAATTTCAATTAAAGTCGCTTCCATTTTATTGTATAACCGCCAATGCCAAATGCCCAAATCGCTGTAAATGGAGCTTTGCCAAGTAATGTAGATTTTTTTTAAGTTTTTTAGTTTGATCGTTTAGTTTTCAAAAGGCTTTTTTTATCAAAGACGATAGATTTTATAAAGGGAAAAGGACATGAATACCCCATTTTACATACTCAATCCCCGCATAATACACGTTTTCCGCTTATTTTGACAAAAATACAATTTTTATTTGAATTTTGACAAAAATACTCATTTTCCGCTTTTTTGACAAAAATACCCATTTTCCAAAAATTTTTTGCGTTGGTTTTTTTGTTGTTTCAAACATGTTTTGTTGTTTTTTGTTGTTTTCATACATGTTTCATTTATGTTTTTATATGTTTCAAATTATTTCAACTTTTCATTGAAATCTTGGAACAACAAATTGCATGGAGAAAATCTCGATTGTGGTATGTCACCGGACAATGAGAAGAAAATAGAGAGTATACCAACTTTGAAATAACAAGAATATCGATTCCAAATGGGTTGCAGACAACAAGACTAACTAAACGAAATCTTGGAAAACAAATTCAATTTAAAAAATTTGAGATTACTTGTCCATTTAGTCTTCCCAACAATAAAGTTTACTTGGCATAAAAATCAAGAAACAAAAAATCCCACATTCACTACAAAGAAATACAAAAAGATACACTGTTTGTCAAATAGATAACACAACAAATCAAAAACAATAAAAAAGAACAAAATAAATGGAAAATACATAAAAGAACAGAAGAAACAAAGAAACAACTTCGAAACAACATCGAAACAAACGAAAAACTTCAAATCACAAAATAATAACTTAGATACTACAGAACATAAACTTTTCCCATTTCATAGATATTAGTTTCAACTTTCAAGTAAAACAACACAATCTTTTTTTGTAATATTTGCAAATCTCCTTCCAAAATTTGTGACCATATCTTATTCAACCCCTCAACCCAGAAATTGCCATAAAAAACTTGACTTGTATGATGTGTCTCAAAATCCCATTTGATTTACCTACCTTGCGCTTGATCTACACGAGGACGGTCATATATATCGTGGGACCTGAAAGACATCTTTGTGATCTCTAGAAGGGCGGAGTTTCGAACGCTGGCAATCTCACTGGTCAAGTCTTGATATGCTGCCCCAAATGCATCTCTCCAGAAACTTGGCAGCCGAATAATACTGCTATGCATATCGATTTACTTCCCGTTCTCCTACCTCCGCCCCCCGCGCATCCGCCTGAAGCTGCCCTCTTTCACCCTCCCATCCCCTTTGACAGTCTACTCCCTAATCCTTCTCACCTACTTTATGGTCATCTCCGGCATTGTATACGACGTCATAGTCGAGTCCCCAAGGCATCGGATCCACGCAGGACCATTTCACCGGGTCAGTCCGCCCAGTCGTCTTCCTTTCGGGTTGTTGGAAAATTTGTTTATTAGATTTTGATGAATGCCATGTAAAACTTGGACTAGAAAGTTGGCACCCCATTTTTCTTGTAATTTGCATTGTAATAGTTAAGAATCGCATTTGTCTCGAAGTCAACTCAAGATAAGCCAAGTCTCAAGTCGAAGTATGCCAATGGATATACAAGTCAATCAAGGACTAAAATGAAGACTCACGCACAGAGACAAACAAGTAAGTATGGCAACCTCAAACTGTTGAAGAGGAAACTTTTGAACAATCAAAAAAGGGGTCTACATTCCTAGGAGGATTGTAGAAAGGTTCAAGCCAACGAACCAAATGACTTTTGAAAATTATTGGAGGGCTTCACTATGATCAAATCCAAGAAGTTACTTACGAAGCAAGTGAAAATATTCTCAAGTTATTCAAAGCGCCTAAACTTTGAAGGAAATCGATCCAACACCAAGTGTGAAGAAAGACAACCTCAAATGTTGAAGAGAAACTTTTAAAGAATCGACATTCCAAGGAGGATTCTAGAAAGGTTTAAGCCTCAAGTTATTGGAGGGCTTCGTGATCAAATCCAAGAAGCTTGAGCAAGTGTGACCAAGGCATCCCCGAAAGGATCGAGTCCCAAAGGATCAAGTCGGTTGTGTGATCAAGACATCAGATCCGGGTGATAACCACTTTGTACTCGATCAATACTTAGTGGATTCCTCCAGGAGTTGGAGAAGAGAGGAGTAGAAGAATTACCCCATCTTCGAACCTCTATAAAAATTATTGTGTCATTTACATTTCAGCATTTACTTTCTGCATAACATTTTATATCTGCTGATAATTTGCTATCCAACTGATAATTAACAAAGTGCTAAAACCAAGTGTTAAAACAAACTTAAACCAAATTCAAGGGTGTTAAGTCTTCCAATGAAAATCTCATCACACCAAGTTAAGGTCTAGACTAAACAGTTGAGTTATTCTATCAACAGCTCAATCGAGTCTGTTGAGTGGCTAACTTTGCTGGTTAACTAACTTAGCTGTCCATCAAGGACTTAGCTGTGTATTTAACTCTGTAATATTTTAAAAGGACTAAAATCGAAAAGTTGGTAAGGTTTATTCAACCCTCCCCTTCTAAACCTTACTCACACCCCTTGGGACCTACAAGTGGTATCAGAGCGGTTGGTTCATTGAGCCTTCCGCACTGGTTACTGAACTAGATCTCCAATCTTTCAAAGAAATTTTTAACACTTGTTCTTTCAAAAGACATTTTTTTAAAAACAGCAAAGTTATTATCATGGAAGCAAATTTGACACGCATTCCTATGTTCACCATTGAGGAATTTGATGACTGGAAAATACGTATGCAGGCTCACCTATCAGCTTTACATGACGAGATGTGGATAGTGATAGAGGATGGGCCACTACAAATAATGAAGGTGAACACAGCTACAAGGAGAGTCTGCTGCCGGGAAGAGGAGGTTGCTCCTCCTAGACCAACTATTGTTGAAAAACCAAGAGCCGAATGGACAAATGATGATAGAAAAAGATACAACCTTGACAATGTGGCCAAGGATATATTTTACAAAACTTTGGACAAAGTCATGTTCAACAAAGTCAAATCTTGCAAGACAACCAAAGAAATGCAGGATAAATTAACCTTAATTTGTGAAGGATCTCGAGCAAATTAAGGAAAACAAATTATCTCTGTTATTGTTCAAAAATTTGAAAACTTTAAAATGCTTGCAGGTGAAATGATGGACCACTAAATGCTAGATTCACCGAGATTACAAATGAGCTCTCAAGATTTGGGAAAGAATACACACGAGAATGAGATGTGTATGAAGATACTAAGGAGCCTCCCACCGAGTGGGAAATGAAGACCATGGCTCTAAGGCACTCAATGGACCCATCAAAAACATCCAATCATGAACTATTCTCGGACCTCAAAGCTTATGAGTTTGAGTGAGAAGAAAGGATCAAGAGGAGATAGATGTACCCAAAACAATTTGCACTCATAGTTAAGGAAGGAAGAGAGCCGAGACCAAAAAGTCATTGACCAGGAGGAAATTGCCTTGATGGTTAAAAGATTCAACAAGTTCTTCAACAAGAACTACAAAAGAAACAAAGGTGAATCCTCCGAAAGACATTGACTCCTCCAAGTCAAGGGAAGATAGGCCACCGAAGAGAGCAGAGTATCAAAAGGTCGAATATCAAAGAGTCGACAACCCAAGAAATGAGAGAGCTTATCAAAAAGTTGAAAACCCGTGTTGGGGCTGCAGACAACCAGGACACTTTGCTATTGATTGTCATATCCTGTAGTCAATAAATACATGAATGAAGAAGAAAGAAAAAAAGTCTTGAGAGAAATAAGACAAGAAAAGAAAAGAGCAATGTTGGTCTTTGAAACTCATTGAAACAACTAAGTCAAAGGACACAAAGACTTCGAGAGAGAGTAGTGAAGCCGACTACTCAAGTGAATCAAGAAGAAGCTATGATTTGTCTAATGGCTAAAGAACAAGATCAACTCGACCAAGAAGATGAGGTACATTCTAACTCATCTCACTTAGATTCTAGTGATAGTGATTGTGACACACACATTTCATCACCCACCGATCTTTATGATTCATTAGGCAAAATGATGAAAGACTTTGAGCACATTAAATCCTCACACACACTATTAAATGAGGAAAATAAATTCTCAAAAGCCAAAACTCACGATTGACTAAGGAGAGCCGAGTACTCTAAGTCACATAGGATGAGAACAAAGAGTTGAAGGCCGAGAATGCTAAACTAATAGTAGAGATAGTCTGCTATAGAAAAGAGAGAAAATGATCTTAAAAATGTGATTGCTTCATTCACAAAGGCATCTAAATCATTGGATGACCTTATCATGAGCCAAAAAGAATGTGGAGACAAGACAGGCATAGGATTCAATTCCTTTGTGCATAGTCAAACTTCAAGAGTGATCTTGGAAAAAGGATCTTCAAGTAATGAAGCATCTCAAAAATCCAAGACACCAAATGTTGCACACACATTCATTTCAAAGCACAATCACAAACAAACTGGCCTTGGATATAAAGGAAACGGAAAACAGCCAGTTGAGTATGCTGAGAGGACATCTGAGAAGAAATCAAGCAGAGTTCCTCAGCAAACTCCAAATAGGAAGTACTCTGTGAAGAAGAAACAGAGCTACCAAAAACCCCAGAAGTTCTATCAAAGGAACATAAATGATGGGAATGGTAGAAACTACCCAAGTCAAGCTGATTGGAATAATGTGAACCATCAGCCAAGACCTATGGAATACATGCCAAAATGGCAAAGACCTAAAACTCAGCAAAGGTCATTCCAAAGGCAAAAGAGCTATCATCAGCACACATATGCACCCAAGCACTACACTCAGAGATATCACAGTTACCCAAAGAAGGCAATTGCTAAAACACACACACAGGCATACAGACAAAAGAGACAGTTGTATGAACCTAAGACCCCCAAGCAATTTGCCAAAGTGAATTATGATTATGGCACAGATAGATGGCAACCTCTTAGAGTCAATTCATTTGGCTATAGGTTGGTTGGTTCATCTTACAAGATTAACCCCTCGGGACATGAACAAGTATGTGTACCTAAAAATTGATTTCCTTAATTGCGGGTTCAAGGAATGTGAGTGCCAAGGAACCTGGTACATGGATAGTGGTTGTTCCGGACACATGACATGAAACAAGAAAAATCACAAAGTTCAAGGAGATTAGATGTGCAAAAGTCATATTTGGAGGAAATGAAGCTCCGGAGGAAATAAGAGCCTTGGATCCATCAAGAAAAATGGATTAGAAATCACAAATGTTGCATATGTTGAAGGCCTCGACTTCAACCTTTTAAGCATCGACCAACTCGTGACAAATGCTATAATGTTGGATTTAATATGGAGTGTGCCAAATCAAAGACACGAAATCAAATGAAGTAGTGTTGCAAGGATCCGCAAAAAGAACATGTATGTGGTAGATTGATCGATCGCCACACCAAGCACTTGTCTAGCAAAGAGTACAACCGAATCAAGTTGGGTACGTGGTACAAGAAAAGTCACCACCTGAATTTCAAGACAATTAACAAGTCGGCAAGGAGTAATCTTGTATAAGAACTTCCCGGACTCGATGTACAAGAAGAAAGTGTTTGTGATGCATGCGGATGGGAAAACGAGATCAAATCATCATTCAAAGAAAATTCAAGTCCATCTTCAACAAGGATTTTGCATCTATTGCATATGAATCTATTTGGTCCAATTGAGCAGCTAGCATAAGTGGAAAGAAATACACTCTAGTAGTGGTGGATGATTATTCAAGATATACATGGACAATCTTCATGTGTAAAAAGAAGGAAACTTTGCGAAGTTACCTCGGTGATGAAAAGAGTTCAAAATGAGAATAGTCAAACCATTATAAAGATAAGATCGATAGAGGAACCGAGTTTGTCAATGGAATAATAACTCGAGATTGTGTTGAGAATGGTATTGCTCACGAATTATTATCTGCACAAGGACTCCACAATGAGAATGGAGTTGCGAAAAGAAGAATAGAACTCTCAAGGAAGCGGCAAGACCATGTTAGGCCAACGGGGTTGCCTAAAATATTTTGGGGTGATGCCATCAATACGCATGCTATACTCAAAATAGATGCATGATAAATAGCAAAATGACAAAGACTCCTATGAGATTTGGACATGGAGAAAGTCAAATATTGCATATTTGAGAATATTTGGATGTAAATGCTTCATCCACAACAATGGCAAGGATAATCTAAAGGCTTTTGATGCTAAAGGCGATGAAGGTATCTTCTTGGGATACTCAACCGAAAGTAAAGCCTATAAGTCTTGAACAAAAGGACTATGGTCACGAAGAGTCTATCCATGTGGTGTTTGATGAGCCTAATGTAAATGGAGAAGACATTGAAGAGTTAGGCGATAAGCTAAATCAACCAACAATGCGAAAGAGTCCCTATGTTGAAGCTAAAGTCGAGTAATTAATCAAGGTGAAGATGAGATAGCTAAATCTCAAAGACAACTAGAAAATCAAGCCTAAGTGATGATGAGAGAGTCGCTGCTCAAGATAACACACCAAAAAGACGATCGAATCCAAATGACTTACTCCAACCTGATGTGAGATGGGAGAGACCATCCACGAGCTAGTTATTGGAGATGTAAAAGATGGTGTAAGAACCATATCCGAGCTCAACAAGAAGCAATGTTCACTTGTTTTATTTCCCAAATAGAACCTAAAGATGTGTCCCAAGCATTGGATGACACACATTGGATTCAGCCATGCAAGAAGAGTTGAATCGGTTTGAAAGAAACAAAGTATGGGAATTGGTTCAGAGACCAACCCATCAAAATATTATTGGCACAAAATGGGTTTTCAGAAACAAGATGAATGAAGAAGGTTTTGTGGTAAGAAACAAAGCAAGATTGATAGCCAAAGGGTATTGCCAAGAAGAAAGGATAGATTTTGATGAAACATTTGCTCCTGTTGCAAGATTAGAAGCAATAAGGATGTTTCTTGCCTATGTTGCACACAAGAACTTCACTGTATATCAAATGGATGTGAAAAGTGCATTTTTAAATGGACTATTAGAAGAAGAAGTCTATGTTGAACAACCTCCAGTTTTCGAGTAGAAGACTCTTGGAGATAAGGTGTACAAGCACAAGAAAGCTCTATATGGATTGAAACAGCCACCTAGAGCATGGTATGATACATTATCTCAATTTCTAACACATAATGGATTCACCAAAGGCAAAGTGGATAGAACACTCTTCAGAATCCAAGATGGAGAAAGTATACTGCTTGTTCAAATATATGTGGATGACATTATTTTTGGATCCACAAACAAAGAGTCAGTGATAAATTCTCAAACCTCATGCAAGGGAAATTTGAGATGAGCATGATGGGAGAGCTGACATTCTTTCTAGGACTTCAAGTTAAATAGCTGAATGATGGAACCTTCATAAGTCAAACAAAGTACACCAGAGATTTAATGAAATTTGGTATGGAAGAGAAGTCGTTTGTGAAAATACCAATGAATACATCGATCGAAGATGGATATGGATGCAAATGGCAAGCCTGTGGATCAAACAAGATACATAGCACTTATAGGATCAACGCTCTATTTAATAGCAAGTAGACCGGACATCACCTTTCTTTGTAGATGTATGTGCAAGATTCCAATCTGCTCCAAAGGAAAGCCATATGATTGCAGCTAAGAGAATCCTAAGATATTTAAAGGGATGCCAGGAAGTCGGCTTATGGTATCCAAAGGAAGGTGGATTCAAACTTATTGGTTACTCAGACTCGACTATCTTTGGATGTAGAGTTGACGGGAAGAGCATTTCCAGGCACATGTCAAATGCTTGAAACATATTAGTTTCCTGGTTTAGCAAGAAGCAAAACTCAATAGCCACATCCACAAACAAGATGAGTACATAGTCTGCGGCAAACATTGTTGTGCCCAAATCTTATGGATGAGACAACAACTAAGAGATTATGATGTTGAAGAAAAAGATATTCCAATTATGTGTGATAACACAAGTGCTATTGCAATCACTCAAAATCTGTGTTGCACTCAAGAACAAAGCACATTGATGTCGGATATCATTTCATAAGAGATCATGTTGAAAAGAAAGACATCACCTTGGAATACATCTCAACCGATAAACAAGCAGTTAGGACATATTCACAAAGCCTTATGTGAATCAAGATTTGAAGAACTTAAGCATGAGCTAGGGTTAATTGAAATGAGTTGACACTCGGAAGACTCAAGGAGAAGAGATGGAACGTGAAAAGATGAAAATAAAATAGCGAGCGTGTGAATCAATAAGTGAATCGGCCATATCGGAAAGTCAACAGATCGAGTTAGGACAATAAGTCACTACATGAATAGGGAGAAGATGAGTTGAATCGGCTAAGAAGTAAGTAATTTGAGTTATTTATGAGCTAAGTGCCAAAAACGCAATCGTTTTAATAAGCGGGAATGTTTTAAGGATGACGTCCACCAATAATGACGGTACAATCAAAAGTTTGCCGCACGACAAAGCATATGATTGGATATAAATGTTGTTGCATTAAATGCGAGAAATTAAATGCTAATTGGCGTGCTAAATCTGAGCCGTTGATCTCGATCAAATTTCAAAATCGTATGCACGTCCTTTCATAACCCATACATATACCATTTCGTCCATTTTCTCTCTCACATTACTAAAACTGTTCATCTCTCCAAAAGCAAAGAAAGTATTTTTCTCTCAAAACCCTATCAATCTTCAAGGCAAATTTCTAAGGTTTCGTTCGGTAAAACTCAAAAATGGCAACTACTTATGATTTCGCTAAGTTGGGAAAGCAAATCCACACCGTTCTACCGTGGATTTGAAGAGATGATAAAGCAGGGTTCCGATGAAACCCTCGTGAAGAAGATAGCCGACAAAATCAAAAAGTCTGGACTGAAACCCTTTCTAACAATGGAGTTTCAGATGACCTACGTTGAAGAGGTCGCGCAGTTCTATGTGAACGCTGAAGTTCACGACGAGGGCATCAAGTCCTCTGTTCACGGAAAGGAGTTTACGATCACTGCTGAGGATCTAGCGGAGCATTGTTTGCTGCCGTCGGAAGGAGTGCCGGAAATTTTCGAAGATGATGTAAACCTGGCTGATGCATGGAAGGAAGTGGTCAAACCTTAATATCTTTGCGAAGGTTGTCTACACAAACCGATAAGAAGTTCTTTGAAGGAAGATTATCATAAGTCGGATATTATTGCCAAGTGTGTAGACATAAAATTTGGAAGCTTTAATCACCGTCCAAAACTGCTGATCGTCGTCATGGTCCGCGATCATGGAGGAGAAAAAGGTAAACTTGGCTGAGTTTGTATACATCGCAGACTATGCGAGAATGTTGGAAATAAGTCCTTCAAGGATGATGGGTCGTTTGGAGGATCTCTGGGGTATGGCCTTATAGTTGGCCGGTTGATGGAGGTGAAGGGTGTTCCACTCCGACATGGAAAGGCATTCCATGTCAACAAGAAGATGTTCCGATCGAATCTTTCAGGAGCTCAGAAGAAGCTTATGCTAAGAGGGCGGACACTAGTGAGGAGGGAATCGGTTGACCCAGGAAACAACGCTTGCCTCCCCTCCCAAGAAGAAAGTTGCCCTAGGTGGAAAGAAGACCGTTGCCCCGCAACAAAGAAAAAACCGCACCTGCCCCTGCCCAATAAGTCACACCGCCCCTGCAGCTCGTGTCTCCCCCTGCGGCCGTGGTGGAGAAGGAATCCTTAGTACCTTCTCCAGAATGAAGAAGAAGAGGATCGCCAAGACGAAAGAAAGGCGGATGTCTCTAAGGCAACCTCACGAGCCTTTACTGGCGAGGAACCGAGGAAGTAGAACCAGACGTTCCTCTAGTGAAAACCAAAAGAAGAAGAAGAATCTTCAAGCGCTCAGAGCTTGAGAAAACAGCTGAGTCTGCCACTCAGCTAGAACAGATCGCTGAGACAACTGGAGAAGTAGAGTCTCCAGAAATTATTGATAAAATGCAGCCAAGTTTGCTGAGGCCGATCAGCAGAGGCAAGTCAAAGACCCAATGCGTGGACAACAAGCGAGAACAAGAAGCGGCGAAGACAATGAGAATCCCTGGCAGACGGATGTGTCTCCACTATCCCCTCGATCTTCTTTGGAGGAGTTGAGCAGCAGTGTATGTTGCCCTCCATTCCTGAGAAAGAAGTACAGTAGGAAGATGATGATGATGTGATCATGCTATCTCCACCATATCCAGATATTCAAAATCGTCTGCGAGAATGGAGGAAATGGAAGCTAAGTCGCGCAAGGGAATAGTTCCAGAGACCTGAGTTCATAGAAGAAGAGGAAGAACTAATGAGATTCCTTGGGCTGACCACAGTGGTCCAAGCACTTGATGAAGAGAACTGCTTGGATATCCTGAATATATTCAAGGAAAAGGAGAAGGAGAGATTGGCCGAGGAAGCTGAAGCTCGTGAGAAGGCCAATATCTGTCCTTTCACTGGAACTACTGATCACTCCCACCCTCACTTCGATGCCTTCTCAGGAAGTGATGAGGACTTGGACCCAGCTGCTGATACAGAAAAATTGGAAATGCAGCAAGCCATGCGGGAATCCAGGATGATGCATGAGCAACAACCGATGGAAGGACCGGAGAGTCTTCCAAATCCCAATGAAGATTGATCCTTGGGAGTGGTGCGCAGATTGCCACCGTGTCATTATCGCAACCACTTCCCCGACTCACTACGAGGAAGGTTCTAAGGGAACTGGCGATGAAACCGGGAACTTGGGGACCCAAGTCGAGCCAACCCCTATTGAAGATGTCTTACCACCTGCCCCAATGGTGAACACTCACATGAAACAGTGGGAGTTTGGAGAATAGTGACCCCAATCCAAGTCACTCACCGGTGGTGTGCCACCGGTGGGGAAACTCCCTCCGCCGCAGCTAGGTCGGAGGATCTTGCGATGACTCCACCATGAATCTAGGAGGCGAAGTGGAGAAGGAACAAGAAAAAGAAACACAACAGGTTGTCACCGACTTGTGAAGCTCGGATATTGAGAGACTCTCTCAGTGAAGTGCCAACCGCTCTGCAGTGAGGACACCGCTGATGCAGGTCGAGGCATGGGATGGATCTCGCCCCGGGAGTTAACACTGGCAATGAAAATGCAATCCACGGAGTTGAGACACCGTGGATGCCACCATCGAAGACCCTAAGACAAGTTGAGTTTGTCGAAGGGGACGTCTAAGCCTTGCTGCATTGAGACTGCATGAGGTAATGAAGACCTACGGGAGGTTGAGACTTCCCGAGGTAAAGAGGAAAAACGCAGAACATCCCTCCATTATCATCGATGCATCGAGAAGGAGATAAGTGCCCTTCATGATTCCCAAGACAACCCGATGTAACATTTCCGGATCCAAGGTGAAGATGAAGTGAGTCATCCCCTGTTGAAAATCCAAACAACTCACGGTGAGGATGTTCTTCCAAGCACGAGTAAGTCGAGATCTCAAGGGTGCTCGTCAAACATTCACTTTTGATGATGAGCCACCTCTTCAAGTCTCATCATCTTCCGATGATGCTCTTGATACGACCAAGGACCGATAACTCAAAAGGAAAAACCAGGTGAGACCGTCGAAGCTGTTGAGACAACGAGGCTCGGCCAGTGGTCCATACCACAGACCCCAGTTGAATCATAGTCAATCTGCGTAGGCTCCCAAAGGCTGCAGAGAATCGACTCAACTAGGCACATCACGGCCACAAGTCACCGTTGAACACATTCTTTACATCCGTGATGATGCGTTTGAACAAACGTTCCCTTCTCACTGAGTTGCCGATTTGATGAAGAATCGGCTAGAGATCAACAACGTTTCCAAACCTGACCCGATCCATTCCCACGATACCATCATCCCAAAAATTTTGATTTTGATTGAAGTTGCTTGGCCGCCACCGGTGAGACAGAGGTGACAAGCTAGGTTCGAGAAGTCTTCAAGGTAATATTTGTGGAGATTGAGAAGATGGAAAGGCACCAGGCCTCATTAGATATGCGGTGGATAACATAGATGCAAATCTTACGGTGATCTGCGTGGAATACTGTTAAGAATCCGGGAATAGGGCAACAAAGCAGACAGACAATGCGTGTGGAACAAGTTCGATACTTCAAAGCATTGTACAATAAGATGCTAACTGGCGCGATAATCTTTGATATGAAGAAGAGGATGCAAGAAAACATTGATAGAATGCATACCTATCATACCATAGAAATGGAACTCGCTTGTGAGAATTTCATCGTAAAGAACTTGCGCGTCGAGGAAAACATTAATAAAAATTTAGTCTTCTTATGGCTGAAATGAAGTTGGTGGCGGCAAGAGTCCAACGCCACTCGCTCGAGAATTCGAACAAAGATACTCCGCAGCTGAGAATCCAAACAGAACTTCGGCTACCAATCGCCTAGACTTTATGCTCGCGGTATGTTCCCGGGGTTCCTCTATCCTTTGATGATGCCAAAAAGGGGGAAGAGGAATCCCGAAGATGCTAAAGGAACGGTTGGTGAGGAAGAGAAGGACACAATTGTTGAGAAGTAGAAGAAAATAGGCAAGAGCGGAAGAAAGATAAGGAAAATCCGTTGAGGGGAAGGTTCGAAGGACATGACTTTAATGGTTGCTAGAACCCCTCAACAAGGACTCGTCAAAGCGACATCATCGAAAACTCCCAAAGGACTCTGCTGCTCCCAACACTCTGCACTGTACCCATGTGCGAGAAGAGGAAAATAGTAAAAGCGAGAGATGAAGGAGGTTGAAAGAAAAATGGATGCCGTCGATGGACATATTGAAACAATATGGAGGCATTCCGAAACGGAAGAGACACTAATGCCATTTCGGGGCGTGGAAACGAGCCCAGATCTATTGATGAATTCAAAACGCTTGAATCCTAAGGACTTGAAGGCATGTCCATAGCCAAGCACAGGACTTGTATTGGGAAAAAGGCCTCAAGTTGTGCGAAGAAGGCGACGAGCGACGACTCATGGTTGTCACTCTGCTTTGGTCACTCACCGTAGGAAGAATAAGGCCCCAAGACAATACACGCCCGAGGAAGAGGAAGAAGCGATGGAGAAAGAGGTTTGAGACTAGACCTCTACCCAAAAACATTGAATATATAGATCCAGGTAAGAAATGAGGGATCTATTGGGATGGATATGACGTAGTAGCCAACATGGAAGTGGCCAAGAAGAATCTTTGAATATGTATAGAGGATTGAAGAAGAAAATAAGAGACAAGATGAGCTATGGGAAGAGAGTCGGAGAAGACAAGAAAGAAAGATAAAATACGAATCGCGCGAAAGAGCCTATGAGAAAAAGAAAGGAGTGAAGAAGAAAAAGAAGAGAAAGAGACTGGAAGGCGACATAGTCAAGAGGAAAGAAGAAGAGGCAAAAGCGATGAAGTGTTGTTGTCCACCCCTTCATGTATTTTACTATTGTAAATGCATATGTATGTAAGTCTTCTGTACATTGAATAAGAACCTAGAATTTCTATATTTTTTTGCGTAGATATAGAATGCTATGATTGCTCTGATACACTTTGTAAACAGCTGTGTAAAGGACAAGAATGTTATGATCAATAAAAGATTGATTCTGCGCATATATTCTCTATTTCTACATTGTCATGCGTATGTATCTTTGCTATTTACTTTTTGTATGTATGTTTTAAGTTTTGGCATCATCAAAAAGGGGGAAATTGTTGGGAAATTTGTTTATTAGATTTTGATGAATGTCATGTAAAACTTGGACTAAAAAGTTGGCACCCCATTTTTCTTGTAATTTGCATTGTAATAGTTAGGGCTGTACGAGCTAAGTCGAGTCAGCTATGCCTGGATATACAAGAAGTCAACTGAAGGACTAAAATGAAGACTCCACTGTGAGACAGATGAGTATGGCAAGGAGGAGAAGTCAAGAACTCGACTGAAGGAGTATCACCGGATATCTGTTGTGTGAAGTGTCGATCAAGTCAACTCAAGATAGCCAAGTCTCAAGTTGAAGTCACGGATGAGTCTTTCAATCATTGGAGCGACTCAAGTCACCTGGGGAAAAGCGATCAAGTCAAGACAAGCTGAAAAGAATCCGTTGCCTGAGAAGTCAAGAATATTACCTAAACAAGTAATACTTCCATGATGCCATGTCTTAAAGTGCTCGATCCCGAGAGCGTGCAAAAGGAATAAACCAATGGGAAGCACGCACCTTGTGTCGAACACACGGAAGGCTACAAGTCATTTAATACGAGGAAATGTCAACATCAAGGACTGCAACAAGACAAGCCAACGAACACAAATGACTTTTGAAAATCAACCTATCTCTTCAACGGGCGATTTTTGAAAGTTCACTATAAAAGGCCGAGAATCACCTTGAGAGAAGGTTACCTAAACTACGAACATTCAAGCTATTATTCGAATCTGTAACTGCAAAATATTCTCAAGTTATTCAAGCGAATCCTCAAGCCCTAAACTTTGAAGGAAATCGATCCAACACCAAGTGTGAAGGAAAGACATCCTCAAACTGTTGAAGAGGAAACTTTTGAAGAATCAAAAGGGGTCTACATTCCAAGGAGGATTGTAGAAAGGTTTAAGGTCGAACCAGTCTCAAGTTATTGGAGGGATTCGTGATCAAATCCAAGAAGCTTGAGCAAGTGAGTGAAGTAGCAAAGCGGCCGCCCTGAAGAAGCTAAGTAAGACGAGAAGCCAGTTTGTGACCAAGGCATCCCCGTGAGTCCCAAAGGATCAAGTCACTTTGTGTGATCAAGACTTGTATCCGGGTGATAACCATTTTGTACTCGATCAATACTTAGTGGATTCCTCCGGGAGTTGGAGAAGAGAGGAGTAGTAGAAGAATTACCCCATCTTCAAACCTCTATAAAAATTATTGTGTCATTTACATTTCAAAGATTTACTACGCATAACATTTTATATCTGCTGATAATTTGCTATCCAACTGATAATTAACAAAGTGCTAAAACCAAGTGTTAAAACAAACTTAAACCAAATTCAAGGGTGTTAAGTCTTCCGCTGAAAATCTCATCACAGCCAAGTTAAGGTCTAGACTAAACAGCTGAGTTATTCTATCAACAGCTCAATCGAGTCTGTTGAGTGGTTAACTCTGTTGGTTAACTAACTTAGTTGTCCATCAAGGACTTAGTTGTGTATTTAACTCTGTAATATTTTAAAAGGACTAAAATCGAAAAGTTGGTAAGGTTTATTCAACCCCCCCTTCTAAACCTTACTCACACCCCTTGGGACCTACACGGGTCGGGTCAACGGACAGTACATCATCGAGGGTCTCTCCTCTGGGTTCATGTTTGTGCTTGGTGGCATTGGGATCGTGCTCTTGGATCTGGCGCTGGACAAAAATCGTTCGTCGTGATTTCTTATGTTATGAGTATGCTCTTTATTCGCATTAATATCTCTGGATATCTTCACTGACTTGCTTGTATTTTAGGGTTTCTTTATTGATGTGGAATGAAAAATGGGGAAGAATATCTTAATCCAAACATGTGATGAAACCAAAGGTAGGATATTTTTGTCATGGGATGGAGCGGGTGGGGTATTTTTGTCTTTTTTTTTAAACATTAGGGTATTTTGTGTAATTTTCTCTTTTATAAATAACTCGGGAAAGAAATATACATTCAAAGCCCAACCTTAGAGCCCAACAACAAGATGTCAATTTGGCAAAGAAACAAAAAGACATCACGGATGTAACAACAAATCGATCCACAAGGACAACTCCAAACATCAAAGCACAAGTGATGCCAAAATAATTACAGGAAAAAAAAGCGAAAATAAACACCAGCCCTTCATCTATAATTCCTTAAGCATCACGGCCACGAAAAAAAAGCCTCCAAAATCATCTTTGCAATAGTGCCAAAATACCTTCCCGGATAATCGAATCACAGATTCCTAACCAGAGAGAGGTCCAACCAACAAGACAATCACCACCAAGCCTTCAAGCTCCTACCCCCTTCAAAGATGGGAACAACATGACGAAACCAATCCAACAAAATCCAAAAGTTGTTCAAAAAACAAAACAAAATAAAAAGGAAGAAAGATGAATCAAACCGATTTCAAACAACAATATTCTTGCCATTCAAGAATGGCCCGATCCATTTCTCTTTCTCCTAGACGCTCCCTTTAAAAATACAAATGTTCCTCGTCTTCCAAAGTCACGGAGTAAGTATGTGGTAAGTTTGAGACGCTCTTCATGGATATCTTCTTTCTTCACAAATGAAATAAAAGTCCACCATTCCTTGAACGAATCATGATCAGAACAACGACCGTCCCACCTGATTGGGCAATGTGCCAAAATCTAATAGCCCGCTCACACTTTGAAAGAATATGTGCATTGTCGTCTCTTTTTCTCCCCACAAAAAGAACATAAGGGAACCATATTAACTCCTATATGAATCATTTGAACTTTGGTAGGAAGCACATTCATATAGCACCTCCACAAAAAGTGCTTCAACTTCCCTTTGACATTAAGATTCCACATTATTTTCCACAAAGATTTAACCTGGTTCTGCTGCCCGCTAGATTCTAGGTGATCCACGAACACAATTACGGGCGAAGTGCTCTTTTTGTAAGCATTATGCAAATCAACTTCCCAAAGGGTATGATGAAGCCAAATGATTTTGTCTCTTTTGCACCTCCTAGGAAAGCGGATACTACAAATAGCATCAACAATATTAGGAAAATATTGCTGAGCAATAAGATTACAATTCCAAGACCAAGAGGAAACATCGATCAATTCATGAACCCAAGTGATAGAATTTTGGGGGAAAGCGCATCGATGGGATAAATATTCAAGGGGCTAGGAATCATAATGCCAGAAATTTTGAACTATAAAATTGTTGGGAAATTTATTGTTTAGATTTTGATGAATGCCATGTAAAACTTAGACTAGAAAGTTGGCACCCCATTTTCTTTGTAATTTGCATTGTAATAGATAGGGATGTACTGAGTTAAGTCGATTATGCTAGATATGCAAGAAGTCAATCAAGGCTAAAATGAAGACTCATTGTGAAGCGGTGAGTATGGCAAGGAGAAGAAGTCAAGAACTCGATTGAAGGAGTATCGGTGATTCTGTTGTGAAAGTGTCGATCAAGTCAACTCTAGACAACCAAGTCAAGTTGAAGTGATAGATGAGTCTTCCATGATTGGGAGCTAACTCGAAGTCACCAGGGAAGTTAAGGAAGCTACTGATCAAGTCAAGACAAGCTGAAAAAGAGTCTTCTTGCAGAAGTCAAGAAAGTTACTTAAATAAGTAATACTTCCATCTTTGCAATATTCTAAAGTGCTCGTCCCCGAAGCGTGCAAAAGAATAAACCAATGGGAAGCCTCGCACTGTCGAAGCTCACGAAAAGATCAAGGTTCATTTAATACGAGGTAATGTCAATTTCAAGGATCGCAACAAGACAAGCCAACGACCACCACTAGTGTCTTTTGAAAATCGCCTATCTCTTCAACGGGCAAATTTTGAAAGAGCACTATAAAAGGCAAATGAATCAATTTGAGAATGGGTTACCTTGCATACGAACCACAAACATTCAAGCTAACATTCGAAATGTAACCAAGCAAAATATTCTCAAGTTATTCAAGCAAATCCTCAAGCCTAAATTTGAAGGAAATCAATCCAACACCAAGTTGTGAAGGAAAGACAACTTCAAACTGTTGAAGAGGAAACTTTTGAAGAATCAAAAGGGGTCTACATTCCAAGAGGATTGTAGAAAGGTTCAAGGTCAAACCCGATCTCAAGTTATTGGAGGGCTTCGTGATCAAATCCAAGAAACTTGAGCAAGTGAGCTAAAGTAGCAAAGCGGCCGCCCTGTGAAGAAGAAGCTAGTCGGATGAGAAGCGGTTGTGTGACCAAGGCATCTCAGGTGAGTCCCAAAGGATCAAGTCGGTTTGTGTGATCAAGACTTGTATTTGGGTATTAACCACTTTGTACTACGATCAATACTTAGTGGATTTCTCTAGGAGTTGGAAAAGAGAGGAGTAGAAGAATTACCCCATCTTGAACCTCTATAAAATTTATTGTGTCATTTACATTTCGAAGATTTACTTCTGCATATCATTTAATATCTGTGATAATTTGCATTCAAAATGATAACTAACATAGTGCTAAAACCAAGTGTTAAATCAAACTTAAACCAAATTCAAGGGTGTTAAGTCTTATGCTGAAAATCTCATCACAACCAAGTTAAGGTTTATACTAAGCAGTGAGTTATTCTATCAACGGCTCAATCAGTGCGTTGAGTGGCTAACTCAATTTGGTTAACTAACTTAGTTGTCCACCAAGGACTTAGCTGTGTATTTAACTCGAAATATCTTAAAAGGACTAAAATCGAAAAATTGGTAAGGTTTATTCAACCCCTCTTCTAAACCTTACTCACACCCCTTGGGACCTACAAGTGGTATCAGAGCGGTTGGTTCATTGAGCCTTCCGCGACCGTTCTTGAACTAGATCTCTAATCTTTCAAAGAAGTTTTTCTTTAACACTTGTTCCTTCAAAAGTTTTTTTTTTTTTTTTCAAAGTTACTATCATGGAAGCAAATTTGACACGCATTCTAATGTTTACCATTGAAGAATTTGATGACTGGAAAATACGTATGCAGGCTCATCTATCAGCTTTACATGATGAGATGTGGATAGTGATAGAGGATGGACCACTGCAAATAATGAAGGTGAACACAGCTGCAAGAAGAGCTGCTGCAGCTGAAGAAGAGGAGGATGCTCCTCCCAGACCAGCTATGGTTGAAAAGCCAAGAGCTGAATGGACAAATGATGATAGAAAAAGATACAACCTTGACAATGTAGCCAAGGATATACTTTACAAGACTTTAGGCAAAGCCATGTTCAACAAAGTAATATCTTGCAAGACAACGAAAAAATGCAGGATAAATTAACCTTAATTTGTGAAGGATCTGAGCAAATTAAGGAAAACAAATTATCTGTTGTTGTTCAAAAATTTGAAAATTTTAAAATGCTTGAAGGTGACCAATGGATCAATGGATGCTAGATTCACTGAAATAACGAATGAGCTCTCGGCACTTGGAAAGAATACACACGAAGGAGATGTGTATGAAGATACTAAGAGCCTCCCGGTGAGTGGGAAATGAAGACCATGGCTCTAAGACACTCGATGGACCTATCAAAAACATCCAATCATGAACTATTCTCGGACCTCAAAGCCTATGAGTTTGAAAATGAGAAGAAAAGATCAAGAGGAGATAGATTGTACCCAAAACAACTACTCGTAGTCAAAAGAAGGGAAAGAGAGCTGAGACCAAAGAAGTCATTGACCAGGAGGAAATTGCCTTGATGGTTAAAAGATTCAACAAGTTCTTCAACAAGAACTACAAAAGGAACAAAGGTGAATCCTCCGAGAAGACATTGACTCCCTCCAAGACCAAGGGAAGATAGGCCACCAAAGAGAGCGAACATCAAAAGGTCGAATATCAAAGAGCGACAACCCAAGAAATGAGAGAGAGCTTATCAAAAGTTGAAAACTTGTGTTGGAATGGCAAACAACCAGGACATTTGCCATTGGTTGTCCATATCCTGTAGTGAATAAATACGAGGAATGAAGAAGAAAGAAAAGTCTTGAGAGAAAGAAGCAAAAAAGAAAAGAGCAATGTTGGCTGCTTTGAGATTGCGACACGGCTAAAGTCAAAATAAGCGGCCGGACTCGAGAGTAGTGAAGGCGACTACTCAAGTGACTCGAAGAAGAAGCCTTAATCTATCTAATGGCTAAAGAACAAGATCAACGACCAAGAAGATGAGGTATACTCTAACTCATCTCATTCAGATTCTAGTGATAGTGATTGTGACACACACACTTCATCACCCACTGATCTTTATGATTCATTAGGCAAAATGATGAAAGATTTTGAGCACATTAAATCCTCACACTCACTATTAAATGAGGAAAACAACCATTTCAAGCCAAACTCATAGTGACTAAAGAGTTGTACTCTAAGTCACATAGGCGATGAGAACAAAGAGTTGAAGGTGAAAATGCTAAACTAATAAGCGAGAGATAGCTACTATAGAAAAGAGAAAAATGATCTCAAAAATGTGATTGCTTCATTCACAAAGGCATCTAAATCATTGGATGACCTTATCATGAGCGAAAAAGAATGTGGAGACAAAAGCGGGCATATGATTCAATTCCTTTGTGCATAATCAAACTCCCGAGTGATCTTGGAAAAAGGATCTTCAAGTAATGAAGCTTCTAAAAATCCAAGACACCAAATGTTGCACACACATTCATTCAAAGCACAACCACAAACAAAGCGGCCTTGAATATAAAGGAAAAGGAAAATAGCCGATTGGGTATCTTTGAGAAGGGCAGTGAGAAGAAATCGGCAAAGTTCCTCGGCAAACTCCAAACAAAAAGTACTCTGTGAAGAAGAAAGCGAGCTACGGAATCCCGGAAGTTCCATCAAAGGAATACAAATGATGGGAATGGTAGAAACTAACCAAGCGAGTTAGCTTTGGAATATTGTGAAAAATCGGCAAAGACCTATGGAATACAAGCCTAAATGGCAAAGGCCTATAACTCATCAAAGGTCATTCCAAAGGCCAAAGAGCTATTATCGGCACACACAAGCACCCAAGCACTACACTCGAAATATCACAATTACCCAAAGAAGAAATTGCTAAAACCCACACACGAGCATACTGACAAAAAAGAGCAGTTGTATGAACAAAAACTCCCAAGCAATTTGCCAAAGTGAATTATGATTATGGCACGGATAGATGGCAACCTCTTAGGGAGTCAAATCATTTGGCTATAGGTTGGTTAGATCATCTTCTGACACACTAACCCCTCGGGACCCGGATAAGTATGGGTACACAAAAACTAGTTTCATTGATTGTAGGTTCAAGGAACATTGGAGTGCCAAGAACCTGGTACATGGATAGTGGTACATTCGAGACACATGACGAGGAAATAAGAAAAATCTGTCAAAATTCAAGGAAATTAGAGGTGCAAAAGTCATATTTGGAGAAAATGAAGCTCGGGGAAATAAGAGCCTTTGGATCCATCAAGAAAAATGGATTAGAAATCACGGATGGTGCATATGTTGAAGGCCTAAATTTCAACTTACTAAGCATCAAGCCAACTGTGACAAGGGCTATAATGTTGGATTCAACATGAGTGTGCCAAATCAAAGACACTGAATCAAATGAAGAAGTGTTGCAAGGAGCGGACAAAAGAATATGTATGTGGTAGATTGGTCGACTACCACACCAAGCACTTGTCATTAGCAAAAATCTGACCGAATCAAGTTGGTTGTGGCACAAGAAGTGAGTCACCTGAATTTCAAAACAATTAACAAGCTTGCAAGGAGTAATCTTGTAGAAGGGCTTTGGGACTCGATATACAAGAAAGAAAGTGTTTGCGATGCATGCGGATGGGAAGCGGTCAAATCATCATTCAAAGAGAAGTCAAGCCCATCTTCAACAAGGATATTGCATCTCTTGCATATGGATCTATTTGGCCCTATTGAGCCAACCAGTATAAGTGGGAAGAAATACACTCTAGTAGTGGTCGATGATTATTCAAGATATACATGGACAATCTTCATGTGTAAAAGAAGGAAACTGCGAAGTTACCCACGGTGATGAAAAGAGTTCAAAATGAGAAAAGTCAAACCATTATAAAGATAAGATCGATAGAGAGGCCGAGTTTGTCAATGGAATAATAACTTCGATCTTGTGTTGAAAATGGTATTACTCACGAATTATCTGCGGCAAGGACTCCACAATGAGAATGGATTTGCGAGAAAGGAGGAATAGAACTCTCAAGGAAGCGGCAAGGACCATGTTAGGCCCAGAAGCGAGAAGTTTTAAAAGATTTTGGGTTGAAGCTATAAACATTGCATCTATATACTCAAAATAGATGCATGATCAATAGGCAGCTAACAAAGACTCCCTATGATATTTGGAGCGGGGAGAAAGCCAAATGTTGCATATTTTAGAATCTTTGGATGTAAATGCTTCATCATAACAATGGCAAGGATAATCTAAAGGCTTTTGATGCTAAAGTGATGAAGGTATCTTCTTGGGATACTCGGTGAAAGCAAAGCTATAAGTGCTAAACAAAAGAAATATGGTCACGAAAGAGTCAATCCATGTGGTTTTGATGAACTAACGTAAATGGAGAAGACGTTGAGGAGTTAAGCGATAAGCTAAATCGATGACCATGTTGAAGAGTCCTATGTTGAAGGTGGTTTTGAGCGATTAATGTCAAGTGAAGATGAGATAGTTGAATCTCAAAGGCAATTTGGAAAATGTGCGACTAAGTGATGATGAGAGAAGGCTGCTCAAGATAACCGCAGTGCAAGACGGCCCGAACCCGGCTAACTTACTCCAACCGATGTGAGATGGTGAGAGACCATCCACAGGCTAGTCATTGGAAATGTAAGAGACGGAGTAGAACAGGATCGAGCTCAACAAGCCGTGTTCACTTGTTTCATTTCCCAAATAGAGCCAAAAGATATGTCCCAAGCATTGGATGATACACATTGGATTCGGGCCATGCAAGAAGAGAGCTGAATCGGTTTGAAAGAAACAAAGTATGGGAATTGGTTCAAAGACCAACCCATCAAAATGTTATTGGCACAAAATGGGTTTTAGAAACAAGATGAATGAAAAAGGTTTTGTGGTAAGAAACAAAGCAAGATTGGTAGCCAAAGGATATTGCCAAGAGGAAAGAATAGATTTTGATGAAACATTTGCTCTGTTGCAAGATTAGAAGCAATAAGGATGTTTCTTGCCTATCTTTGCACACAAGAACTTCATTGTATATCGGATGGATGTGAAGAGTGCATTTTTAAATGGATTGTTAGAAGAAGAAGTCTCGTTGAACAACCTCCGAGGATTTGAGCGAGAAGACTCTTGGAGATAAGGTGTACAAGCTCAAAAAAGCTCTATATGGATTGAAACAGGCACCTAGAGCATGGTATGATGTATTATCTCAATTTCTAATAGATAATGGATTCACCAAAGGCAAAGTGGACATAACACTCTTGAGAATTCAAGATGGAGAGAGTATCTTGCTTGTTCAAATATATGTGGATGACATCATTTTTGGATCCACAAACAAAGAGTTGTGTGATAAGTTCTCAAACCTCATGCAAGGCAAATTTGAAATGAGCATGATGGGAGAGGCGACATTCTTTCTAGGACTTCAAGTTAAGCAGTGAAGGATGG
This sequence comes from Rehmannia glutinosa, assembly GCA_016081115.2. Classification (NCBI taxonomy): domain Eukaryota; kingdom Viridiplantae; phylum Streptophyta; class Magnoliopsida; order Lamiales; family Orobanchaceae; genus Rehmannia; species Rehmannia glutinosa. Next base: position 137,213 of record JABTTQ020002953.1, on the reverse strand, counting down.
AACCTTCATAAGTCAAACAAAGTACACGGAGATTTAATGAAGAAATTTGGTATGGAAGAGAAGTCTTACGTGAAAATACCAATGAATACATCGAGTCAAGATGGATATGGATGCGGATGGCAAACCTGTGGATCAAACAAGATCATGAGCACTTATTGGATCAACTGCTCTATCTCACAACAAGTAGGCGGACATCACCTTTGCGGTAGGTGTATGTGCAAGATTTTAATGCACCAAAAGAAAGCCATATGATTGTAGCTAAGAGAATCTAAGATATTTGAAGGGATGCCAGGAAGTCGGCTTATGGTATCCAAAGGAAGGTGGATTCAAGCTTATTGGCTACTCGGACTGACTATCTTTGGATGTAGAGTTGACGGAAAAATACTTGGTACATGTCAAATGCTTGGAAACAGTTGTTTCTGGTTTAGCAAGAAGCAAAATTCAATAGCCACATCCACAGTGAAGTCTAAGTACATAGGCTGCTGGGCAGTGTTGTGCCCAAGCTTATGGATGAGACAACGGTGAGAGATTATGATGTTGAAGAAAAAGAAATTCCTATTATGTGTGATAACACAAGTGCTATTGCAATCACTCAAAATCTATGTTGCATTCAAGAACAAAGCACATCGATGTCGAGATATCATTTCATAAGAGATCACGTTGAAAAGAAAGACATCACCTTGGAATACATCTCAACCGATAAACAGGTTAGCGACATATTCACAAAGCCATTATGTGAATCAAGATTTGAAGAACTCAAGCATGAGCTAGGGTTAATTGAGTGAGTTAACACTCGGAAGACTCAAGGAGAAGAAATGAAATTTGAAAAGATGAAAATAGAAGCGAGAGGTTGTGAATCGGCCAAGTGAATCGGCCGTGTCGGAAAAACAATCGCATCGAGTTAGGCGACGGTTGAGTACCTATGTGAAAAAGATTGAAGAAGAGTTGAATCGGCTAAGGAGTAAGTTGAGTCATTTATGAGCTAAGTGACAAAAACGCGATCGTTTTTTTCTGACGGCGGGAATATTTTAAGGATGACGTCGGTGTAATAATAATGCGATGCAGTCAAAAGATGCACGACAAAGCATATGATTGGATATAAATCTTTGCCGCATTAAATGCGAGCAATTAAATGCTAATCGGTGTGCTAAATCTAGCCGTTGATCTCGATCAAATTTCAAAAACCGTATGCACGTCCTTTCATAACCCATACATATACCATTTCATCCATCTTCTCTCTCACACTACACCAAAAATGTTCATCTCTCCAAAAGCAAAGACTATATTTTTCTCTCGAAACCCTATCGATCTTCAAAGCAAGTTTCTCAAAAATTGTTCGGTAAATCTTCAAGTAATGGCATCTACTTACGATTTTGTTAAGTTGGGAAAACAAATCCACACGGCTCTCTTTGTGGATTTCAAAGGGATGATCAAACAAGGGTCCGATGAAACCCTTGTGAAGAACATAGGCCGAAAAGTGGAGAAATATGGGCTGAAACCCTTTCTCACTATGGAGTTTGAGATGACTTATGTTGAAGAAGTCGCTCGTTCTACGTGAACGAGGTTCAAATGAGGCATCAAGTCCTCTATTCACGAAAAGGAGTTTACGATCAACTGGCGAGATCTAGCGGGCATTGTTTGCTCCGTCGGAAGGAAAGATGGAGATATTGGAGGCTGATGTAAACTTGGCTGCTGCATGGAAGGAAGTGACCAAACCTGACTATGCTGCGAGGGTGGTTTACATAGCTGATAAGAAGCTGCTGAAAGAAGATTACCACAAGTTGATGGATATTGTTGCCAAGTGCGTAGACATCAAATTTGGAAGCTTTAATCAGCTATCCAAAACTAAGCTGATCGTGATGGCTGCGATCATGCAGGAGAAAAAGGTAAATTGGGCTGAGTTGGTATACAGCAGACTCTGCCAAAATGTTGGGAATAAGTCCTTCAAGGACGATGGGTCGTTCGGAGGATCCTTGGGGTATGGCCTTGTTATTGGCGGTTAATGGAGGTGAAGGGCGTTCAACTCCGACATGGAAAGGCGTTCCATGTCAACAAAAAGATGTTCGATCAAATCTTTGGGGAGCTCGAGAGAGAGAGCTTATGCCAAGAAGCGGATACTAGTGAGGGGAATCGGTGACCCTGAGGAAACGACTATTGTCTCCCCTTCCCGAAAGAAAGCTACCCTGCGGTGGAAAGAAAACTGTTGCCCCATAGCAATGAAGAAGAAAGATGCACCTGCCCCCGCAGGCCGAATCATCTGCCCTGCGGCCGTGTCTCCTGCTCCCACGCGAGAAGGAACCTCAAATACCTTCTCCGATTGTCAAGAAGAGAGAGGCCCGACAAGCCAAGAAAGCCAGCTCCTCGAGAAAAGGAAGGTAGCACCGGCCCCGCCGCCCAGGACTCGGAGGAAACCATATCCGAATCAAAAATTCCTCTGGTAAGGACCAAAGAAGAAGACTCTTCAAGCGTTGAGCTTGAGAAAAAGCAGTGTCGCCACTCACCGGAATAATTTCTTTGAGACAGTGAAGAAGTAAAGTCTCGGATATAATTGATGAAACAACCAAGTCTGCTGAGGCCCGATCAATGAGAGAGCAAATCGAACCAGGTGTGGACGGGACAAGCGAGGAATAAGCGCGGTGAGGCAATGAATCTCTGTCGATAGGGCGCATCTCCACCGCGACGGACGCTCGCGAGGATGAAGAAGCGGCAAGCTCTACTACCCTCCATTCACGAGACAGAAGGACCACACGAAGATAATGATGATGATGTGATCATGTTGTCTCCACCATATCCGGACATCCAAAATCGCTGCGTGAATGGAGGAAGTGGAAGGCTTTAGTCGTCGAGGGAAACGATTCAAAGACCGAGTTTATTGAAGAAGAAGAAGAAGCGATGAATTTCCTCGGTTTGACCCGCGATGGTCCAGGCATTGGATGAAGAGAAGCGCATAGATATTTTGAATATCTTCAAAGAAAAGGAGAAGGAAGCGATTGGAAGAGGAAGGCAAGCCCGAGAGAAGGCCAATATTTGTCCCTTCATGGAACCCGGTGATCACACTCATCCCCACCTCGATGTTCTCTCGAGAAAGTGATGAGGATCTGGACCTGCTCTTCGCAATGAAGAGATGAAAATGCAGCAAGCCATGCGGGAATCGAGTGATGCATGAGCAACAAGCGATGGAAGGACACGGAGAGTCTTCCAAGTCACGGTGGAGATTGATCCATTGGGAGTGGTACATACGCAGATTGCCACCCTTATTGCTTGCAACCACATCCCAGTTCAATCGGATGACGGATCTAAGGGCATTGGCGATGGCGGGAACTTGGGGACCCAAGTCGAGCCAACCCTTTTTGAAGGTGTCTTACCACCCAAGGCCGAACACTCGGAGAAAACACCTGGAGTTTGGAGAAAAGTGACCCCAACCCAAGTCACTCGGTGGTGTGCGGTGAGAAACTCCTCCTGCGGCTACGTCGGAGAATCTTGCAACAAACTCTACCCTGAATCTAGGAGACAAAGTGGAGAAGGAACAAGAAAAAGAAACTAACGGCCTTTCGAGGACAGATTAAATCTGTCTCACCGAAGTGCCAAGCTAAGGGCATTGCGGTGAGGATATTCTTTGATGCAATCGAGGCACATGATGGATCTGCCAGGGAGTTAACACTGGGGCAATCAAAGTGAAATCACGGAGTTGAGACACCTATGGATGCCACCGTCGAAGACCCTAAGGCAGTGAGTCATCCAAAGGGAATGTCCAAGGCCTTGCTCTAGTTGAGATTGCGGGAGGTATTGAAGACCTACGGGAGGTTGAGACTTCGAGGTAAAGAAAGCGAAGCATAGAACATCCCTCCGTTATTATCGATGCATCGAGAAGGAGATAAGTGCCCTTCATGATTTCCCAGACAACCCGATGTAACATTTACGGGATCCGAAGGTGAAGATGAAGGCGGGAGTCATCCCCTGTTGCAAGTCCTAACGACTTCGGATGAGGATGTTCTTCCCGATCGAGTAAGCCATAATTCAAGGCTGCTTTCGTCAAAAGTTCAATTTTGATGATGAGCCACCTCTACAAGTCTCATCATCGTCCGACGACGCTGGCGCTCTTGTCGGACCAAGACCGGAGACAACTCAAAAGGAAAACCACCGAGACCGAGACCGGAAGGTTTGTTGAGGCGATTGAGGCTCACCAGATGAATCATAATCAAGCTGCGCAGCTCCCAAAGCTGCAGCAGAATCGACTCAACCGGGCACATCACGGCCACAAGTCATTGTTGAGCAGATTTTTTACGTCCGTGATGATGTGTTTGAACAAACGTTCCCTTTCTCACTGGAGTGCACGATCTTGATGAAGAATCGGCTAGAGATCAACAACGTTTCCATAGACCTGATCGAGTCATTCCCACGATACCATCGTCCCAACAAATTTTGATTTCGAAGTCTTGCTTGGCCACCACGGTGAGACAGAGGTGACAATCGAGGTTCGAGAAGTCTTCAAGGCAATATTTGCGGAGATAGAAAGATGGAAAGGCACCAGGCCTCATTAGATATGCGGTGGATAACGAGAGATGCAAATCTTACGGCGTCTGCGTGGAATACTAGTCGATCCGGGAATAGTGGCAACAACGGCCAGACAATGCGCGTGGAACAAGTTCGATACTTCAAAGCATTGTACAATAAGATGCTAATGTCGGAGCGCTGATAATCTTGACATGAAGAAGAGGATGCAAGAAAACATTGATAGAATGCATACCTATCATACCATAGAAATGGAACTATATGCGAATTTCATCGTAAAGAACTTCTCGCGTCGAGGAGAACATTAATGAAAAATTCGACATTCTTATGGCTGAAATGAAGTTGGTGACAGTAGTCCAACGCCACTCGCTCAGAATTCCGAAGAAGATACTCGCAGAGAATCAAAACGAGAACTTCGGCTACCAATCGCTAGACTTTATGCTCGCGGTATGTTCCCAGGGGTTCCTCTATCCTTTGATGATGCCAAAAATAGGGAAGAAATCCCGAGAAGATGCTAAAGGGAACGGTTGGTGAGGAAGAGAAGGACGCAGCTGTTGAGAAGCGGAAGAAAACAGTGAAGAAGCGAGAAAGAAAGATAAGGGAAAATTCATTGAGGGGGAAGGTTCGAAGGACATGACTTTAATGGTTGCTAGAACCCCTCAACAAGGACTCGTCATAACCGACATCACTAGCAAACTCCCAATGACTCTGCCGCTCCAACACTCTGCTTTGTAATCATGTCAAGAGAAGAGAAAAATAGTAAAAGCGAGAGATGAAGGAGGTTGAAAGAAAAATGGATGCCGTCACGATGGACATATTGAAACAATACGGAGGCATTCCGAGCGGGAAGAGACACCGATGCCATTTCAGGGCGTCGAAAATGAGCCCAATCTGTTGATGAATTCAAAACTCTTGAATCCTAAGGATACTTCAAAGGCATGTCCATAGCCCAAGCACAGGGACTAGTATTGGGAAACATGCCTCAAGTTGTGCGAAGAAAGGCGTGACAGCGACGGACTCTGGCGATCCTCTGCTTGGTCACTCGTTGGGAAGAAGAAGGCCCCGATACAATACACACCCGAGAAAGAGAAGAAAACAGTGGAGAAAGACTACACAAATGAGTCCTTGATGAGGGGGTTGAATATATAGATCCAAAAAACATTGAATATATAGATCCGGGTTGTAGGTCCCAAGGGGTGTGAGTGTAAGGTTTAGAAGGGGGTTGAATAAACCTTACCAACTTTTCGATTTAGTCCTTTTAAATATTCGAGTTAATACTACAGTTGAGTCCTTGATGGGCAAACTAAGTTAATTAATCAAATGATTAGTTACTCAGCAGACTCGAGGCATTGATAGAATAACTCAATTGTTTTGACTAAAGACTTAACTTCGATTGTGATTTGTTTTATTGAAGACTTTACACCCTTAAATTTGGTTTAGTACTTAGATATTATCAAGTGGATAGCAAATTTATCAAAGATTAAATAAAAAAAGATGCGGGGAATTAAAGTCTTTGAAATGTAAATGACACGATAAGTTTTTATAGAGGTTCGAAGATGGGGTAATTCTTCTACTCCTCTCTTCTCCAACTCCCGGAGGAATCCACTAGGTATTGATTAGTATACGAGTGGTAACAGTCCCGGATACAAGTCTTGATCACACAGTGACTTGATCCTTTGGGACTCGATCAGGAGATGCCTTGGTCACTCACCCAAGGCTTCTCGTGCGACTCGAACTTCTTCACAGGCGGTGCCTACTCACCCACTTGCTCAAGCTCTTTGGATTTGATCACGAAGCCCTCCAAAACCTTGAGGCGGTTCGACCTTGAACCTTCCTACAATCCTCCGTGGAATGTAGACCCCTTGATTCTTCAATAATTTCCTCTTCAACCGATTGAAGTTATCTTTCCTTCACGGTGAGTGTTGGATTGATTTTCTTCGTAATGTAGGCTTGATGATTAATCTTGAATGATTTGAGAATATTTTAGGTTCTGATTCAAATGTTTGCTTGAATGTTCGTGGTTCGAGGTAACCTTCTCTCGAGTCATTTCTCGGCCTTTTATAGTGATCTTTCAAAAATCGCCGTTGAAGAGATAGGCTTATTTTTGAAAGTCACTTGTGGTCATTGGCTTGTCTTGTTGCGAGTCCTTGAATTGCCACTTCCTCGTATGAATTGTTCTTGACTTTTCGAGTTCGACATGGTGCGATGCTTCCCATTGGTTTATTCCTTTTGCACGCTTAAGGGGTGAGCACTTGAGAAAGGTAGTATGGAGGTATTACTTGTTTAAGTAATTCCCTTAATTTACGTACAACGGATCTCTTCGATTATCTCGACTTGACCGTGCATTTGCTTGCTTTCCCAGGTGACTTAGAGTCGACTTCCAATCATTGGATGACTCTTCCGTCACTTCAACTTGAGACTTGGCTATCTTGAGTTGACTTGATCGATACTCTACTCAAATTGCATCCGAGCTGCTACTTGATCGAGTTCCCATCTTCTCTTCTTTGCCATACTCGGCTATCTTGCAATGAGTCTTCCTTCTAGTCTCCATTGTCTTCTTACATGTTTAGGCATAGTGACTTAACTCGGCTTGACCACCTATTTATTACAATGCGATTTACAACGAAAATGGGTGCCAACTTTCTATTCTAAGTTTTACATGACATTCATCAAAATCTAAACAATAAATTTCCCAACAATTTCCCCCTTTTTGATGATGCCAAAACTTAAAACATTCAAAATGTAAATAGCAAAGATACATACGAGATAGTGCATTCACAGAGAATGTATGCGTAGAATCAATCCTTTTATTGATCATAACATTCTTGTCCTTTACACAATTGTTTACAAAGTGTATCGAGCAAACATCTATGTCTACGCAAAAATAGAGAATTTCTGATTTATTACGAAGACTTACATAAAATGTATTTACATAGTAAAATACATGAAGAAGTGGACAACAACACTTCATCTCCTTCGCGCCTCCTTCTTTCATCTTCTTGACTCTGCCATCTTCCGATCTTCTTCTTTTTTCTCATCTCCATCCGCCTTCTTTTTCTTTTTTCATACGCCTTCCTGGGACGACTTCATCTCTTCTTAGTCTCTCTTGTCTCTCCTCCCATAGCTGAGTTTGTCTTTTATTTTCTTCTTCAATTCTTTTCACATACTCAACATTGTTCTTAGCCACTTGCAGATTGGCTACTTCATCAAAACAAGCCCGTAGATCCCTCCTTTCTTGCACGGATCTATGTACTCAATGTTTTGGGCGAGATCTAGGTCTCAAACCTCTTCCTCCACCACTGCTTCTTCATCTACCTCAGGCGTGTATCGTCTTGGGGTCTTCTTTTTCCCAATGAGTGACTAGGCTGAGTGACTAGCGGAGTGACCAGCAGAGTGACTGCTGTAGTCTCTGCTCGGCTTCTTCACATAATGTGAGACCCTTTTCCCAAGATAAGTCCCAGGCTTGAGCCATGGACATATTTGCGAAGTATCCTTGAGATGCGAGAGTTTTAAATTCATCAACGATCTTGGCTCGGTTTGGCATCGAGATGGCATAAGTGTCTCTGCTTTTGGAATGCCTCCATGTTGTTTGAATATCCATAACTCGGGCATTCATCCTTTCTTCCACTTCCTCCATCCCTGCTTCAACTCTCTTTCTCTTGTCGACCATAGGTACAGTAGAGTGTTGGAGTGGCGAGTCATTTGGGAGTTTCTTGATAATATCGGTTGTGACAAGACCTTGTTGGGGTTTTTGCAATCATCAAGGTTACATCTCTCGATCCTTCCTGACCTTCTCCCTCAACAGACTTCCCTTTCTTTTCTCTTGAAACTTCCTCAGATGTCTTTCCCTTCACAGCTGCTCCCTCCTTCTCAACTTCAGATCCCTTCAGCGTTTTTAGGTATTCCTCTTCCCCCTTTTTGGCATCATCAAAGGAGAGAGGAACCCCTGAAAACAAACTAGCGAGCAGGAAGTCGAGTCTCAGCGATAGCCAAGTTCGCTTCGAGTCTCTTTGCGGAGTATGCGGCACGAAACTTCGAGTGAGTAGCGTTAGATTCAGCTGTAATTAACTTCATCTCGGCCATGAGAAGGCTGAATTTCGATCCATGTTTTCTTCCATACGCAGGAGCTCATTCTTATTTTGCTCACGCAGCAGCTTTATCTCGCGATGTGAGATTCATGCATGTGCTCAATATGTTCTCTCAATTTTATCTTTGCATCGGCATTCTCAAATCGCTGGACAACCAACGACTTGTTGAACAATGTTAAAATATCTAGCTTGTTCCACACGCATTGTTTCTTCTTTGTTGCCACCACTCCCGGATTCGACTATTATGCCTCTCAAGTCAGCAGTAAGGTTGGCATCTTTGTTATCGATCTCATGTCCATCGAGGCACTGGTGCCTCTCCATTCGTTCAATTTCAGCAAATAATGCTTTGAACACCTCCCGAACTTCATTTGTTCCCTATGTTGCGGTGACGGCCAAGCTAACGTCAAAATCATAGTCAGCTAGAACGATGGTATCTGATGGAATGACAGGATCCAGTCCGTGGAAGCGCTCGAGATCTCTTTCTCACTCTTCAGGGAGGTCGGGTACCCCAGAGAGAAGGAAATGATTCTACAAAGGGATCATCACGAGCAACTAGAATTTGTTCAATGATGAGTGGTGCTCGTGAAGTTCCTTGTGGAGTCGAACTGCCTTTGCATCTTGGGAAGCTGCGCGATGGACTCTTTTGGTCAGGGGTGTTGTGAAATTGACCCACTTTTGCTGAGCCTCAGTATGTCTTAACAGCCTTCGGTCTCAGCTGGTTTTTCCAAGTGAGTTGGATGGTCCTCGGCCTTATCGAAGCGTCATCGGACGATGATGAGATTTCCATGGGTGGCTCATCATCAAAGTTGAAAGTTTGACGAGTAGTCTTGAGGTCGAGACTTACTCGTGGTTGGAACATCCTCGGTGAGTCTTTTGGATCGATCCACGGGGGATGACTTCGGCTTCATCGTCTCCTTCCGATCCCGAAAAGGTTACATCGGGATTATCTTGGGAATCGTGAAGTGCACGATCTCCTTTTCGATGGATCAACGATAGCGGGAGGGATGTTCTGTACTTCTTAAGACCTCGGAAGTCTCAACCTCCGTTGGCCTTCATTACCTCTTGCGGTCTCAACTACAAATGAGGCCTTGGACATCCCTTTCGACGGTGTCACTGTCTTAGGGTCTTCTCAAGGGTGGCATCCATTGGAGTCTCAACTCCATGGATTGCACTTTCGTCGCCAGTGTTAACTCCCGTACATTCCTTCATGTGCCTCGACGCATTAGCGGCGTCATTAGCCTTGAGTAGTTGGCACCTCACCGAGACAGTCTCAACTATATGAGCCTCGTCGATGACAACTTCTGTGTGCTTTGTGTTTGTTCCTTCTCCACTTCGCCTCCTAGATTCATTGTGGAGTCACCGCAGATCCTCCGACCTTCTGCGGTGGAGGAGTTTCCCCACGGTGGCACACCAAATTGAGTGACTTGATTGGGGTCACTCATCTCTAGACTCCCGGTTGTTCCCATTGAGTATTCGATCGTTGGGGCGGTGGTAAGACACCTTCATTAGGGATTGGCTCGTTGGGGTCCCCACTATCCCATTTTCATCGCCATTTCCCTTAGTTCCTTCTTCCGAGTGAGTGGGGAAGTGGTGGCAGAACAACAAGAGCAATATGCTTTGCACCACTCCCATTGGGTCTATCTCTAGCTATGTTTTGGAGGACTCTCCTGTTCCCTCCATCATTCTTTGCTCATGGAGGATTCTAGATTCTTCCATTGCTTGCTACATTTGCAACTCTTACGTGGCGACAAGAGGGTCCGGATCCTCATCACTTTCGATAGGGCGTCAAGGTGAGGATGTGTATGTTACGTGTTGCCGGTGATAGGCGAGATCTTTGGCCTTCTCACGTGCCTCTGCGTCCTCCGCTTTAGCCCATTCATTTTCTTTTTCGAATTTCCGGTATATTTATGCAATTTTCCTCGTCAAGGGCTTGCAAAAGATTGTGTCCACCTCTAGAAATCAAGAGTTCTTCTTCCTCAAAGAATGAACTCGGGATATTGAAATTGCACTGGGATAGGCTCGGCTTCCATTTTCTCCACTCGCAGACGATTTTGGTCGTCTGGATACAATGGAGAGTGCATGATTAAATCGTCTTCATCATTCTCTTGCCGGCCCTCGTTTCGGTATTGAAGGTAGTAGACTTGTTTGCTCGACACCTTTAGCGACCTCTCATTGCAATGGAGAAACAACCTGTCAACAGTGACTTCGGTTGTCTCGGCCATTCTTTATTCCTCATTGCTCGACTACAACTGGGTCTTCAAGTTGCCTCTGATCGGCCTCGGCAGACTTGGTCTGTTTCATCATCAATCACTGAGACTCTACTTCTCCGGCGCCTCGGATATCTTCTCCAAATGAGTGACAGACTCTGTTGTATTTTCAAGCTCGGAGAGTTTGGAAAGTCTTCTTCTTCTCTTTATTTTAACCAAAGGGATTTACGGCTCCACTTCCTCCGGTTCATTGAAGGTGAATGCCTTCGCAGATGTCTTAGAGGTAGCTCGTCTTCCTTGTTGTGGCAGTCCTCTTCTTCTTGATCACTGGAGAAGGGATTAATGGTTCCTTCTCCATCATGCAGCAGGGGCGGGAGACACGGCCGCGGGGGGGTGACTTCTCTGCTGAGGGCATGAGCAGATTTGTTTTTCTTTCTTTGCGCAGGGGCAGCGATTCTCTTAGCAGCTGCAAGAAGGGCCTTTTTCTTTGGTGGAGAGACAATCAATTTGTATCTTGGGTCACCGATTCCCCCTCACTCGTGACAGCTCTCTTAGCGTAGGCTCTCTTAAATGCGCCGAGAGGTTTGATCTCGAACATCCTCTTGTTTACATGGAATGTCTTTCCATGTCGAAGAGGACTCCTTTACCTCCATCACCGGCCAATCACTGCACCGTATCCCGAGGATCCTCCAAATGCCCCATTCTCCTTGAAGGATTTGTTCCCTACATTCTCATTTGAGTCTGCGTGAGACAAACTCGGCCATTCACTTTCTTTTCTTCAATGATCGCAGCCATTACGATCAATTTCGCTTTGACAATTGGTCAAAGCCGCCAAATTTGATGTCTATGCATTTGGCAACGATGTCCAACAATTTGTGGTAGTCCTCCTTCAAGACCTCTTGTTAGTCAGTGTAGACTATCTTTTTCAAAGATCGGTTTTGGCTACTTCCTTCCAAGCAAAGCAGCAAGTCAACATTAGCTTCATTGATTTCGGTGCTCCTTCCGCCGTGAACGAGCCGTGTTCGCCAAATCCTTGGCGTAATGATGAACTCCTTCCCGTGAACAGAGAATTTGATCCCCATCGTGAATCTCGGCGTTCACGTGAGAACTCGTGCGACCTCTTCCACATAGGTCATCGAAAGTCCATCGTCACAAATGGTTTTAGCCCGATCGTTTCGAGTTTTTCAGCGATCTTCTTTATGAGGGCGTCATCGGACCCCTGTTTGACCATACCCTCGAAATACACAAGAGACCGGTGTGGATTTGCTTTCCTAAGCTTGACAAAATCATGAGTGGATGCCATTTTTCAAGATTTCACCGAATGAAACTTAGAAAGTGATTTGAAGATTGATAGGGTTTTTGAGAGAGTTTTTGCCTTTGCTTCTCCGAGAGAGAGAGAGGTGAACAATTTTTGGTAATGTGTGAGAGAAACGGACGACAATGGTTTAAGTATGGTTCCCGAAAGGGCGTGCGGGTGGTTTTTGAAATGTGATCGAAATCAACGGCTTAGATTTTGCACGCCGATTAGCATTTAATGTCTCATATTTAATGCGGCAAAGCATTTATATCCAATCATAAGCTTGGTGTGCGGCTTTTGCCTGTACACGTCATAATTATCTTTGACGTCATTCTTAAAAACATTCCCGCTTAGTAAAAACGATTGCGTTTTTGTCCCTTTGCTCATAAATGACTCGGCTTATCCCTTAGCCGATTTAACTCTTCTTCTCACTTCTCCTAGTGACTCACCACAAATACTAACTCGGTACAATTGTCTTTCCGATATGGCTAATTCACTTAGGCCGATTTGAGAGTTCAACTCTTTTTCCCTTTTCGTGTTTCATTTCTTTTCTTTGAGTCTTCCGAGTTTCACTCACTCAATTAACCCTAACTCATGCTTGAGTTCTTCAAATCTTGACTCACATAATGGTTTTGTGAATATGTCACCAACCGTTTATCGCTTGAAATATATTCCAAGGTGATGTCCTTCTTTTCAACGTGATCTCTTATGAAGTGATATCGACATCGATATGCTTTGTTCTTGAGTGCAACACGAGATTTTGAGTGATTGCAATTGCACTTGTGTTATCACACATGATTGGAATTTCCTTTTCTTCAACTTCATAGTCTCTCACTTTGTCTCATCCATAGGACTTGGGCACAACAAATTGCCCGCAACTATGTATTTTGCTTGGTGTAGAGGTGGCTATTGAATTTTGCTTTTTGCTAAACCAGAAATTAGCTTTGTTTCCAAGCATTTGACATGTGCCTCGAGGTGCTCTTCCTGTCAACTCTACATCTAGCATAGTCGAGTCCGAATAGCCAACTAGCTTGAATCCACCTTCCTTTGGATACCATAAGCCAACTTCTTGGCTTCCTATCAAATATCTCAAGATTCTCTTGGCTGCAGTCATGTGGCTTTCTTTTGGAGCAGATTGAAATCTTGCACATACACCTACATCAAAGGTGATGTCCGGCTCGCTTGCTTTGTGAGATAGAGCAATGATCCAATAAGTGCTCGTATCTTGTTTGATCTACAGCACCCGCCATCCGAATCCATATCCATTTTGATGATGTATTCATTGGTATTTTCACGTAAGACTTCTCTTCCATACCAAATTTCTACATTAAATCTCTGGTGTATATTGTCTAACTTATGAAGGTTCCATCCTTCAAATGCTTCACTTGGAGTCCAAGGAAGAATGTTAGCTCTCCCATCATGCTCATTTTGAATTTGCTTTGCATGAGGTTTGAAAATTTATCACACACTCTTTGTTTGTGGATCCAAAAATAATGTCATCCACATATATTTGAACAAGCAATATACTCTTCGCATCTTGAATTCTCAAGAGTGTTCTATCCACTTTGCCTTTTGTGAATCCGTTCTCGCCAGGAATTGTGACAAAGTATCATACCATGCTCACGGGTGCCTGTTTCAATCCATATAGAGCTTTCTTGAGTTTGTATACCTTATCTCCAAGAGTCTTCCCGCTCAAATCCTGGAGGTTGTTCAACATACACTTCTTCTTTCAATAAACCATTAAGGAATGCACTCTTTACATCCATCGATATACAATAAAATTCTTGTGAGTCTGCATAGGCAAGAAACATCCTTATAGCTTCCAATCTTGCTACAGGGCCAAATGTTTCATCAAAATCTATCCCTTCTTCTTGGTAATATCCTTTGGCTACTAATCTTGCTTTGTTTCTTACCACGTAACCTTCCTTGTTCATCTTGTTTGAACACCCATTTAGTGCCAATAACATTTTGATGGGTGGGTCTTTGAACTAATTCCCATACTTTATTTCTTTCAAACTGATTCACTCTTCTTGCATAGCTTGAATCCAATGTGTGTCATCCAATGCTTGTGACACATCTTTAGGCTCTATTTGTGAGATAAAACATGTGAACATAGCTTCTTGTTGAGTTCGGATCTTGTTTTGACACCTTCTCTTATATCTCCAATGACTAGTTCTCGTGGATGGTCTCTCGACCATCTTACATCAGGTTGGAGTAAGTTAGTTGGATTCATCGTCTTGCAGCTATGTTGCTTTGATCGCTCTCTCGTCATCACTTAGCCGCAGATTTTCCAAATGTTTTTGAGACTCGGCTATCTCATCTTCATCCTGGGTTTATAATTCCACTTTAGCTTGAAAGATAGGGACTCTTCTCGCATGGTTGATTGATTCACTTATCACCGACTCTTCAATGTCTTCTCCATTTACATTTGGCTCATCAAACACCACATGAATGGATTCCTCTCGTAACCATAGTCCTCTTATTGAGTACTCAGAGGATTTGCTTTCACCGAGTATCCCAAGAAGATACATTCATCGACTTTAGCATCAAAAGCCTTCAAATTATCTTTGCCATTGTTATGGATGAAACATTTACATCCAAATATTCTAAAATATGCAACATTTGGTTTTCTCCTGTCCAAATCTCATAGGAGTCTTTGTCACCGTCATTTATCATGCATCTATTTTAAGTGTATGCATCTTTATGTTTATTGCTTGACCCAAAATCTTTTAGGTAGCCCCGCTTGACTAACATGGTCCTTTGCTTCTTTGAGAGTTCTATTCTTTCTTTCTCGCAACTCCATTCTATTGTGGAGTCCTTGCTGCAGACAATTCATGACCAATACAATTTTCTATACAATATTGAGTGATTATACCATTGACAAACTCGGTTCCTCCACGATCTTATTTTGATAATAGTTTGGCTCTTCTCATTTTGAATCCTCTTCATCAATTTGGTAGTTTCTCAGAGAGTTTCTTTCTTCTTACACATGAATATTGTCCATGTATATCTTGAGTAGTCATCTACTACCACCAAGGTGTATTTCTTCCCAATTATGCTAGCTGGTTCAACTGGACCAAATAGATCCATATGTAGCGATGCAATATTCTTGTTGAGGATGGACATGTCTTTTCTTTGAATGATGATTTGATTTGTTTTCCTTCCGACATGCATCACATATACTCTCCTGGCAAGCTTGTTAATCGTTTTGAAATTCAGTGGCTCACTTCTTGTGCCACAACCAACTTGATTCATTGTGCTCTTTGCTAATAGAGTCTTGGGTGTTGCGGTTGACCAATCCACGACATACATGTTCTTTTGTCCGCATCCTTGCAACACAACTTCATTTGATTCAAGATCCTTGATTTGGCATATACCCATGTTAAATCCAACATTATAACCCTTGTCACGAGTTGGCTAATACTCGTGATTGAATTTGAGTCCTTCAACATATGCAACATCCGTGATTTCTAATCCATTTTTCTTGATGGATCCAATGCCTCTTATTTGTCCTGGAGCTTCATTTCTCCAAATATGACTTTTGCACCTCGACTTCTTTGACTTTTGACAGGATGTTTCTTGTTTCTGTCATATGTCCGGAACCCACTATCCATGTACCAGGTTCCTTGGCACTCACTGCTTCCTTGAACCCGCAAACAAGGAAATTAAGTTTTAGGTACCCATACTTGTCCTGGGTCCCGAGGGGTTAGTATTGTAAGATGATCCAACCAACCTATAGCCAAATGATCGACTTCTAAGGGTTGCCACCTATCGATGCCATAATCATAATTAATTTTGGCAAATTGCTTGGGATTCTAGGTTCATACAACCTGTCTATTTTGTCTCGTATGCCTGTATATGTGTTTTAGCAATTGCCTTCTTTGAGTAGTTGTGGTATCTCCGAGTGTAGTGCCTAGGTGCATATGTGTGTCTTTGATGAAAGCTCTTATACCTTTGAAATGGCCTTTCTTTGAGTTCTAGGCCTTTGCCATTTTGGCTTATATTCCATAGGTCTTTTTGCGATAGTTCACATTATTCCAATCGGCTTGGCTTGAGTATTTTCTACCATTCCCTTCATATGTATTCCTTTTATAGAGCTTCCGGGGTTTTTGGTAGCTCTGTTTCTTCTTTACAGAGTATTTCTGTTTGGAGTTTGCTTTGAGGAACTCGGCCGGATTTTTCTCACCCCTCTCGGCAAAGACACTCAATCTGGGTCGCTTTTCCTTTTCCTTTATAACCAAGGCCGTTTGCTTGTAATTGTGCTTTGGAATAAATGTGTGTGCACCCTTTGGAGTTTTGGATTTTTGAGATACTTCATTGCTAGAAGATCCTTTTTCCAAAATCACTTTTGGAGCTTGACATAGCACAGAGGAATTAAATCCTAAGCCCGTCTTGTCTCCACATTCTCTTTGACTCATAATAAGATCATCCAATGATTTAGATGCCTCGAAATGAGGCAATCACATTTTGAGGTCATTTCCCCTCTTTTCTATAGCAGCTATTTCTCTATTAGCTTAGCATTTTCGATCTTTAAACTTTCATTCTCATCGGCTATTTGACTCGAGTACTCGGCTCCTTAGTCACTGTGAGTTTTAGCTTTTGAGTAGGATGTTTTCCTCATTTAGTAGTGTGTGTGAGGATTTAATGTGTTCAAAATCTTTCATCATTTTGCCTAATGAATCATAAAGATCAGTGGGTGATGAAGTGTGTGTGTCACGATCACTATCACTAGAATCGAGTGTGATGAGTTAGAGTGTACCTCATCTTCTTGGTCATGTTGGTCTTGTTCCCTGGCCATCAAACAGATCAAGGCTTCTTCTTCGTAGTCACTTGAGTAGTCAGCTTCACTACTCTCAATCAATTGTGTCTCTTGACTTGGCCGTCTCGTGATCTCTGCACCAACATTGCCTTTTTCTTTTCTTGTCTTATTTCTCTGAAGACCTTTCTTTCTTCTTCATTCCCGTATTTGTTGACTACGGGATATGGGCAATCAATGGCATAGTGACCTGGTTGCCTACGGTTCCAAAGATAGATTTTCAACCTTTTGATCGGCTCTTTCCATTCTTGGATTGTCACCCTTTGATATTCACTTTTTGATGCTCTGTTCTCTTGGTTGGCCTATCTTCCCTTGACTTGGAGGAGCCGAGTGTCTTCGGAGGATTCGCCCTTGCCTCTCTTGTAGTTCTTATTGAAGAACTTGTTAAACCTTCTAACCATCAAGGCTATTTCCTCTTGGTCAATGATTTCTTTGACCTCAACTCTCTTGCCATCCTTAACAATTAGAAAATTGTTTTGGGTACAACTGTCTCTTCCTCGGTCTTTTCTTCTCACCAAATTCGTAGGCTTTGAGATCGAGAATAGCTCATGGTTGGATGTCTTGGATAGGTCCATGGAGTGTCTCATGGCCATGACTTTCATATCCCACTCGGTTGGGAGACTTCTTAGAATCTTCATACACATTTCCTTCGTGTATATTCTTTTCCAAGTGCGATAGCTCGTTGGTAATTTACGTGAACCGAGCATCCAGGTTGATCCAGGGTCTCTCCTCCTGATCATTTTGAAATTTTCAAATTTCTCGTACAACCACTGATAATTTATTTTCCTTGATTTGCTCACGAGCCTTCACAAATCAATGTTAGCTTGTCCTGCATTTCTTTAGCCGTTTTGCATGATTTGACTTTATTGAATATGGCTTTGTCCAAGGTTTTGTAAAGAATGTCCTTGGCCACATTGTCCAGGTTATATCTTTTTCTCGTCATCATTTGTCCATTCACTCTTGTTTTTTCAACCATGACAAGGTCTGTGAGCAACATCCTCTTCACCTTCAATGCAGCTCTCTCCTTACAAAATGTGTTCACTTTTAAAATTTGCGGCCCCATCCTCTATCACTATCCACATCTCATCATGTAATCTTTGATAGATGAGCACGCATACGAATTTTCCAATTATCAAATTCTTCAATTGTGAACATAGGGATGCATGTCAAATTTGCTTCCATGATAATAACTTTTGATGATAAAAAGAGTTTTGAAAACTTAAGTACTAAAACAGACTTTGAAAAATTTGGAGATCTAGTTCAAAGAACCGGTGCGGAAGGCTCAATGAACCAACCGCTCGATACCCCTTGTAGGTCCCAAGGGGTGTGAGTGTAAGGTTTAGAAGGGGGTTGAATAAGCACTTCGAGAAAGGTAGTATGGAGGTATTACTTGTTTAAGTAATTCCCTTGATTTACGGCAACGGATCTCTTCCATTATCTCGACTTGACCGCATTTCCTTGCTTTCCCCAGGTGACTTAGAGTCAACTTCCAATCATTGGATGACTCTTCCATCATTTCAACTTGAGACTTGGCTATCTTGAGTTGACTTGACGATACTCTACTCACCGATCTCACCGCTCCTTCATCGAGTTCCGTCTTCTCTTCTTTGCCATACTCGAGATGTCTTGCAAATGAGTCTTCCTTCTAGTCTCCAGTTGTCTTCTTGCATGTTTAGGCATAGTGACTTAACTCAAACGACCAGCCCTTATTTATTACAATGCGGTTTACAACGAAAATGGGGTGCCAACTTCCTATTCTAAGTTTTACATGGCATTCATCAAAATCTAAACAATAAATTCCCAACACGGGTAAGAAAGGATGGATCTATTGGGATGGATATGACGTAGTAGCCAACATGGAAGTGGCCAGGAAGAATGTTGAATATGTAAAGAGGATTTAAGAAGAAAATAAGAAACAAGATGAGTTTGTGGGAAGAGAGTCAGAGAAGACAAGAAAGAAAGAGAAAATACGAAGCTGCCAGAAGAGCCTATGAGAAAAAGAAAGCAGCTGAAGAAGAAAAGAAGAGAAAGAGACCAGAAGACGACAGAGCTGAAGAGGAAAGAAGGAGGCAGCGAAGGCGATGAAGTGTTGCTGTCCACCCCTTCATGTATTTTACTATTGTAAATGTATATGTATGTAAGTCTTCTGTACATTGAATAAGAATCTAGAATTTCTATATTTTTTTGCGTAGATATAGAATGCTATGATTGCTCTGATACACTTTGTAAACAGCTGTGTAAAGGACAAGAATGTTATGATCAATAAAAGATTGATTCTGCGCATACATTCTCTGTTTCTACATTGTCTGTATGTATCTTTGCTATTTACTTTTTGTATGTATGTTTTAAGTTTTGGCATCATCAAAAAGAGGGAAATTGTTGGGAAATTTGTTTATTAGATTTTGATGAATGTCATGTAAAACTTGGACTAGAAAGTAGGCACCCCATTTTTCTTGTAATTTGCATTGTAATAGTTAAGGTTTTGTCGAGCTAAGTCAAGTCGATTATGCCTGGATATACAAGAAGTCAACTCAAGGACTAAAATGAAGACTCGGTGTGAGACAAATGAGTATGGCAAGAAAGAGAAGTCAAGAACTCGATCGAACGAGTATCACCGATACTGATTGTGTGAAGTGTCGGTCAAGTCAACTCTAGATAGCCAAGTCTCAAGTTGAAGTGACGATGAGTCTTTCAATCATTGGAGCGACTCAAGTCACCTGGGGAAAAGCGCAAATCAAGTCAAGACAATCTGAAAAGAATCCGTTGCCTGTACGTAAGTCAAGAATATTACCTAAACAAGTAATACTTCCATGTTGTCATGTCTTAAAGTGCTCGATCCCCGAAGCGTGCAAAAGGAATAAACCAATGGGAAGCACTGCGCACCTTGTGTCGAACACGGAAGGCTACAAGTCATTTAATACGAGGAAATGTCAACATCAAGGATCGCAACAAGACAAGCCAACGAACACAAATGACTTTTGAAAATCAACCTATCTCTTCAACGGGCGATTTTTGAAAGTTCACTATAAAAGGCCGAGAATCACCTTGAGAGAAGGTTACCTAAACTACGAACATTCAAGCTATTATTCGAATCAGCCCGCAAAATTTTCTCAAGTTATTCAAGCGAATCCTCAAGCCTAAACTTTGAAGAAAATCGATCCAACACCAAGTTGTGAAGGAAAGACAACCTCAAATCATTGAAGAGGAAACTTTTGAAGAATCAAAAGGGGTCTACATTCCAAGGAGGATTGTAGAAAGGTTCAAGGTCGAACCAGTCTCAAGTTATTGGAGGGCATCGTGATCAAATCAAAGAAGCTTGAGCAAGTGAGCTAAAGTAGCAAAGCAGCCGCCCGTGAAGAAGAAGAAGTCGAGTCGGGCGTGAAGCCACCGTGTGACCAAGGCATCCCAGCATCGAGTCCCAAAGGATCAAGTCACCGTGTGTGATCAAGACTTGTATGGGTGATAACCACTATGTACTCGATCAATACTTAGTGGATTCCTCCGGGAGTTGGAGAAGAGAGGAGTAGAAGAATTACCCCATCTTCAACCTCTATAAAAATTATTGTGTCATTTACATTTCAAAGATTTACTTTTTGCATAACATTTTATATCTCATTGATAATTTGTTATCCAACCGATAATTAACAAAGTGCTAAAACCAAGTGTTAAAACAAACTTAAACCAAATTCAAGGGTGTTAAGTCTTCCGCTGAAAATCTCATCACGACCAAGTTAAGGTCTAGACTAAACAATCGAGTTATTCTATCAACACTCAATCGAGTGCGGTGAGTGGCTAACTCTCCTGGTTAACTAACTTAGTTGTCCATCAAGGACTTAGCTGTGTATTTAACTCTGTAATATTTTAAAAGGACTAAAATCGAAAAGTTGGTAAGGTTTATTCAACCCCCCCTTCTAAACCTTACTCACACCCCTTGGGACCTACACGGTCGAGTCAACGGACAAGACATCATCAAGGGTCTCTCCTCCGGGTTCATGTTTGTGCTTGGTGGCATTGGGATCGTGCTCTTGGATCTGGCGCTGGACAAAAATCGTTCGTCGTGATTTCTTATGTTATGAGTATGCTCTTTATTCGCATTAATATCTCTGGATATCTTCGCTGACTTGCTTGTATTTTAGGGTTTCTTTATTGTTGTGGAATGAAAAATGGTGAAGAATATCTTAATCCAAACATGTGATGAAATCAAAGGTAGGGTATTTTTGTCATGAGATGGAGCGGGTGGGGTATTTTTGTCTTTTTTTCTAAAAATTAGGGTATTTTGTGTAATTTCCTCTTTTATAAATAACTCGGGAAAGAAATATACATTCAAAGCCCACTGGCTTAGAGCCCAACCTGACAACAAGATGTCAATTTGGCAAAGAAACAAAGACAGCATCACAGATGCAACAACAAATCAGTCCACAAGGACAACTCCAAACATCAAAGCACAAGTGATGCCAAAATAATTACAGGGAAAAAAACTGAAAATAAACACCAGCCCTTCATCTATAATTCCTTAAGCATCACGATCACCAAAAAGCCTCCAAAATCGACCGCAATAGTGCCAAAATACCTTCCCGCATAATCAATCACGATTCTTAACCAGAGAGAGGTCCAACCCACAAGACAATCACCACCAAGCCTTCAAGATCCTACCCCCTTCAAAGATGGGAAATCGAACATGACGAAACCAATCCAACAAAATCCAAAAGTTTTTCAAAAACAAAACAAAATAAAAAGGAAGAAAGACGAATCAAACCGATTTCAAACAATAATATTCTTGCCATTCAAAGAATGGCCCGATCCACTTTCTCTTTCTCCGTGACGCTCCCTTTAAAAATACAAATGTTCCTCGTCTTCCAAAGTCACCGGAGTAAGTATGTGGTAAGTTTGAGACGCTCTTCATGGATATCTTCTTTCTTCACAAAATGAAATAAAAGTCCACCATTCCTTGAACGAATCATGATCGAACAAGGACCGTCCCACACTGACCGGGCAATTTGCCAAAATCTAATAGCCCGCTCACACTTTGAAAGAATATATGCATTGTCGTCTCTTCTTTCTCCCCACAAAAAGAACATAAGGGAACCATATTAACTCCTATATGAATCATTTGAACTTTGGTAGGAAGCACATTCATATAGCACCTCCACAGAAAGTGCTTCAACTTCCCTTTGACATTAAGATTCCACATTATTTTCCACAAAGATTTAACCTGGTTCTGCTGCCCGCTAGATTCTAGCCGATCCACGAACACAGTGCAGGCGGAGAAGTGCTCTTGTAAGCAGATTATGCGATCAACTTCCCGGGTATGATGAAGCCAAATAATTATGTCTCTTTGCACCTCCTAGGAAAGCGAATAATACAAATAGCAGCTGCAATATTAGGACAAAATTGTTGAGCAATAAGATCACAATTCCAAGACCAAGAGGAAACATCGATCAATTCATGAACCCAAGTGACAGAATTTTGGGGGGAAAGCGCATCAGCAGGATAAATATTCAAGGGGCTAGGAATCTGTAATGCCCCGAAATTTTGAACTATAAAATTGTTGGGAAATTTATTGTTTAGATTTTGATGAATGCCATGTAAAACTTAGACTAGAAAGTTGGCACCCCATTTTCTTTGTAATTTGCATTGTAATAGATAGGGCCGTGCATTTAGTGAGTCAAGTCGGCTATGCCTGGATATGCAAGAAGTCAATCAAAGGCTAAAGGAAGACTCATTGTGGAAGCGGTGAGTATGGCAAGGAGGAGAAGTCAAGATCTCGATCAAGGAGTATCGATTGGTTCAACTGTGAGAAGTGTCACTCAAGTCAACTCTAGACAACCAAGTTAAGTTGAAGTGACGGATGAGTCTTCCAATGATTGGGAGGCGACTCAAGTCACCTGGGAAGTTAAGGAACTGCATCAAATCAAGACAATCAAAAGAGTCTCATTTGCCGTAAGTCAAGAAAGTTACTTAAATAAGTAATACTTCCATGTCGCAATATTCTAAAGTGCTCGATCCCTTAAGCGTGCAAAAGGAATAAACCAATGGGAAGCATTGCACCTATGTCGCTCAAAAGTCAAGGTTCATTTAATACGAGGTAATGTCAATTTCAAGGACTTCAACAAGACAAGCCAACGACCACTAGCATCTTTTGAAAATCAGCCTATCTCTTCAACGGGCGATTTTTGAAAGAGCACTATTAAAGGCAAAGGAATCAATTTGAGAAAGGGTTACCTTGCGTGCTGAACCACAAACATTCAAGCTAACATTCGAATCGTAACCAAGCAAAATATTCTGAAGTTATTCAAGCAAATCCTCAAGCCTAAATTTGAAGGAAATCAATCCAACACCAAGTCATGAAGGAAAGACAACTTCAAACTCAAGAAGAGGAAACTTTTGAAGAATCAAAAGGGTCTACATTCCAAGGAGGATTGTAGAAAGGTTCAAGATCGAACCAGTCTCAAGTTATTGGAGGGCTTCGTGATCAAATCCAAGAAGCTTGAGCAAGTGAGTCAAGTAGCAAGCTGCAGCCGCCCCGTGAAGAAGCCGAGTCGAATGAGAAGCCACCGTGTGACCAAGGCATCTCGGATCGAGTCCCAAAGGATCAAGTCACCGTGATCAAGACTTGTATCCGGGATTAACCACTTTGTACTCGATCAATACTTAGTGGATTCCTCCAGGAGTTGGAGAAGAGAGGAGTAGAAGAATTACCCCATCTTCGAACCTCTATAAAAATTATTGTGTCATTTACATTTCAAATTTACTTTCTACGCATAACATTTTATATCTGGCGATAATTTGCTATCCAACTGATAATTAACAAAGTGCTAAAACCAAGTGTTAAATCAAACTTAAACCAAATTCAAGGGTGTTAAGTCTTATGCTGAAAATCTCATCACAACCAAGTTAAGGTTTAGACTAAACGAATAAGTTATTCTATCAACACTCAATCGAAATGTTGAGTGGCTAACTCTGTTTGGTTAACTAACTTAGTTGTCCACCAAGGACTTAGCCGTGTATTTAACTCAAATATCTTAAAAGGACTAAAATCGAAAAGTTGGTAAGGTTTATTCAACCCCCTTCTAAACCTTACTCACACCCCTTGGGACCTACAAGTGGTATCGGAGCGGTTGGTTCATTGAGCCTTCCGACTGGTTCTTCAACTAGATCTCTAATCTTTTAAAGAAGTTTTTTTAACACTTGTTCCTTCAAAAGTTTTTTTTTTTTTTGCAAAGTTACTATCATGGAAGCAAATTTGACACGCATTCTAATGTTTACCATTGAAGAATTTGATGACTGGAAAATACGTATGCAGGCTCATCTATCAGCTTTACATGATGAGATGTGGATAGTGATAGAGGATGGACCACCGCAAATAATGAAGGTGAACACACACAAGGAGAGGAGAGCTGCTGCAGCTGAAGAAGAGGAGGATGCTCCTCCCAGACCAGCTATGGTTGAAAAGCCAAGAGCTGAATGGACAAATGATGATAGAAAAAGATACAACCTTGACAATGTAGCCAAGGATATACTTTACAAGACTTTAGACAAAGCCATGTTCAACAAAGTCAAATCTTGCAAGACACCAAAAAAATGCTGGATAAATTAACCTTAATTTGTGAAGGATCTGAGCAAATTAAGGAAAACAAATTATCTCTGTTGTTGTTAAAAAAATTGAAAATTTTAAAATGCTTGCAGTGAGACAATGGATCACCGGATGCTAGATTCACTTAAATAACGAATGAGCTCTCAAAGACTTGGGAAAGAATACACAAAAAGGAGATGTGTATGAAGATACTAAGGAGCCTCCCAAATGAGTGGAAATAAAGACCATGGCTCTAAGACACTCTATGGAACTATCAAAAACATCCAATCATGAACTATTCTCGGACTTCAAAGCCTATGAGTTTCAAATTTGAAGAAGAAAAGATCAAGAGGAGATAGTTGTACCCAAAACAGTTGCACTCGTAGTCAAAGAAGGGAATAGAGCCGAGACCAAAGAAGTCATTGACCAGGAGGAAATTGCCTTGATGGTTAAAAGATTCAACAAGTTCTTCAACAAGAACTACAAAGGAACAAAGGTGAATCCTCCGAATACATTCAACTCCCTCCAAGACAAGGGAAGATAGGCCACCAAAGAGAGATGAATATCAAAAGGTCGAATATCAAAGAGTCGACAACCCAAGAAATGAGAGAGCTTATCAAAAAGTTGAAAACTTGTGTTGGAATTGCTGATAACAACGAAACATTTTGCCATTGATCATCCATATCCGTAGTGAATAAATACGGGAATGAAGAAGAAAGAAAAGTCTTTAGAGAAAGAAGGCAAGAAAAGAAAAGAGCAATGTTGGTCACCGAGATCGCTAACACAACTAAGTCAAAAGAAACAAAGACTTAGAGAGTAATGAAGCTGACTACTCAAGTGACTCGAAGAAGAAGCCTTAATCTGTCTAATGGCTAAAGAAAAAGATCAACTCGACCAAGAAGATGAGGTATACTCTAACTCATCCCATTCGATTCTAGTGATAGTGATTGTGACACACACACGTCATCACCCACTTCCGGACTCATTGTACAAGAAGGAAAGTGTTTGTGATGCATGCCGGATGGGAAAGCATATCAAATCATCATTTAAAGAAAAGTCAAGTCCATCTTCAACAAGGATTTTGCATCTATTGCATATGGATCTATTTGGCCCTGTTGAGCGGCCCGATATAAGTGGGAAGAAATACACTCTAGTAGTGGTCGATGATTATTCAATATATACATGGACAATCTTCATGTGTAAAAGAAGAAACTTTGTTGAAGTTACCACAAATGATGAAAAGAGTTCAAAATGAGAAGAGTCAAACCATTATAAAGATAAGATCGATAGAGGAACCGAGTTTGTCAATGGAATAATAACTCGATCTTGTATTGAAAATGGTATTACTCACGAATTATTTGCTGCAAGGACTCCACAGTGAGAATGGGGTTTCGAAAGGAGGAATAGAACTCTCAAGGAAGCAACAAGGACCATGTTAGTCAAGCAGAGGGCTCGCTAAAAGATTTTGGGTCAAGCTATAAACACCGCATGTTATACTCAAAATAGATGCATGATCAATAGACAAATGACAAAGACTCCTATGAGATTTGGACAGGAGAAAGCCAAATGTTGCATATTTTAGAATCTTTGGATGTAAATGCTTCATCCATAACAATGGCAAAGGATAATCTAAAGGGTTTTGATGCTAAAGTCGATGAAGGTATCTTCTTGGGATACTCAAATTGAAAGT
The DNA here is from genome assembly GCA_016081115.2 of Rehmannia glutinosa. Classification (NCBI taxonomy): domain Eukaryota; kingdom Viridiplantae; phylum Streptophyta; class Magnoliopsida; order Lamiales; family Orobanchaceae; genus Rehmannia; species Rehmannia glutinosa. The sequence goes on along the minus strand of JABTTQ020002953.1, from coordinate 111,030 downwards.
AAAGCCTATAGAGTCTTGAGCAAAAGGATTATGGCCACGAAGAGTCAATCCATGTGGTTTTTGATGAACCTAACGTAAATGGAGAAGACATTGAGGAGTTAGGCGATAAGCTAAATCAGCCAAACATGCGAGAAGAGTCCCTATGTTGAAGCCGAAGTCGAGCAATTAATCAAGGTGAAGATGAGATAGTCAATCTCAAAGACAACTAGAAAATCTGCAGACTAAGTGATGATGAGAGAGCTGCTCAAGATAACACACAGTTGCAAGACGATCGAACCTGGCTAACTTACTCCAACTCGATGTGAGATGGGCCGAAACCATCCATCCGAGCTAGTAATTGGAAATGTAAGAGACGGAGTAAGAACCGGATCCAGAGCTCAACAAGAAGCCATGTTCACTTGTTTCATTTCCCAAATAGAGTCAAAAGATATGTCCCAAGCATTGGATGATACACATTGGATTCGGGCCATGCAAGAAGAGTCAATCGGTTTGAAAGAAACAAAGTATGGGAATTGGTTCAAAGACCAACCCATCAAAATGTCATTGGCACAAAATGGGTTTTCGAAACAATATGCATGAAGAAGGTTCGTGGGAAAGAAACAAAGCAAGATTGGTAGCCAAAGGATATTGCCAAGAGGAAGGAATAGATTTTGATGAAACATTTGCTCCTATTGCAAGATTAGAAGCAATAAGGATGTTTCTTGCCTATGCTGCACACAAGAACTTTATTGTATATCAAATGGATGTGAAAAGTGCATTCTTAAATGGATTGTTGGAAGAAGAAGTCTATGTTGAGCAACCTCCAGGTTTTGAGCGAGAAGACTCTTGGAGATAAGGTGTACAAGCTCAAGAAAGCTCTATATGGATTGAAACAGGCACCTAGAGCATGATATGATGCATTATCTCAATTTCTAACGATAATGGATTCACCAAAGGCAAAGTGGACAGAACACTCTTGAATTCAAGATGGAGAGAGTATACTTTGCTTGTTCAAATATATGTGGATGACATCATTTTTGGATCCACAAACAAAGAGTTGTGTGATAAGTTCTCAAACCTCATGCAAGGCAAATTTGAGATGAGCATGATGGGAGAGTCGACATTCTTTCTAGGACTTCAAGTTAAACAATGAAGGATGGAACCTTCATAAGTCAAACAAAGTACACCGGAGATTTAATGAAGAAATTTGGTATGGAAGAGAAGTCTTCGTGAAAATACCAATGAATACATCGATCAAGATGGATATGGATGCGATGGCAAGCCTGTGGATCAAACAAGATACTGAGCACTTATTGGATCACTGCTCTATCTCACAAAGAAGTAGGCGGACATCACCTTTGCGAGGTGTATGTGCAAGATTTCAATCGCACCAAAAAAAAGCCATATGATCTAGCTAAGAGAATCCTAAGATATTTGAAGGGATGCCAGGAAGTCGGCTTATGGTATCCAAAGGAAGGCGGATTCAAGCTTATTGGCTACTCGGACTCGACTATGCCGGATGTAGAGTTGATAGGAAAAGTACTTGTACATGTCAAATGCTTGGAAACAGATCGGTTTCTTGGTTTAGCAAGAAGCAAAATTCAATAGCCACATCCACAAACAAGCTAAGTACATAGGCTGCAAACAAGTTGTGCCCAAGCCTTATGGATGAGACAACAACTCGTAGATTATGATGTTAAAGAAAAAGAAAGTTGTATTATGTGTGATAACACAAGTGCTATTGCAATCACTCAAAATCCCGTGTTGCATTCAAGAACAAAGCACATCGATGTCGATATCATTTCATAAGAGATCACGTTGAAAAGAAAGACATCACCTTGGAATACATCTCAACTGATAAACAGTTAGCTGACATATTCACAAAGCCATTATGTGAATCAAGATTTGAAGAACTCAAGTATGAGCTAGGGTTAATTGAGCTGAGGTAACACTCGAAGACTCAAGGAGAAGAAATGAAATTTGAAAAGATGAAAATAGAGCAGAGGTTGTGAATCACCCAAGTGAATCACCAGATCGGGAAGACAACAGATCGAGAGTTAGGCGACAATGAGTACCTATGTGAAAAGATTGAAGAAGAGTTGAATCGGCTAAGGAGTAAGGTTTCGAGTCATTTATGAGCTAAGTGACAAAAACGCATCGTTTTTACAAAGCGGGAATGCTTTAAGGATGACGTCGGCGTAATAATGACAGTACAGTCAAAGGTTGCACGACAAAGCATATGATTGGATATAAATACTTGCCGCATTAAATGCGAGCAATTAAATGCTAATCGGCGTGCTAAATCGGAGCCGTTGATCTCGATCAAATTTCAAAACCGTATGCACGCCCTTTCATAACCCATACATATACCATTTCGTCCATCTTCTCTCTCACACTACACCAAAACTATTCATCTCTCCAAAAGCAAAGACTATATTTTTCTATCGAAACCCTATCGATCTTCCAAGCAAGTTTCTCAAAAATTGTTCGGTAAATCTTCAAGTAATGGCATCTACTTACGATTTTGTTAAGTTGGGAAAACAAATCCACACTGCTCTACTATGGATTTCGAAGGGATGATCAAACAAGGGTTCGATGAAACCCTTGTGAAGAACATAGCCGAGAAAGTGGAGAAATCAATAAACCCTTTCTCACTATGGAGTTTCGAGATGACTTATGTTGAAGAAGTCGATCAGTTCTACGTGAACGCTGAGGTTCACGACGAGGGCATCAAGTCCTCTGTTCACGAAAAGGAGTTTACGATCACTGCTGAGGATCTAGCGGAGCATTGTTTGCTCCCGTCGGAAGGAAAGACGGAGATATTGGAGGCTGATGTAAACTTGGCTGCTGCATGGAAGGAAGTGGCCAAACCGACTATCTTTGCGAAGGTGGTTTACACAAAAGAATAAGAAGTCTGGAAAGAAGATTACCACAAGTTGATGGATATTGTTGCCAAGTGCGTAGACATCAAATTTGGAAGCTTTAATCAGCTATCCAAAACTAAGCTGATCGTGATGGCTGCGATCATGCAGGAGAAAAAGGTAAATTGGGCTGAGTTGGTATACAGCAGACTCTGCCAAAATGTTGGGAATAAGTCCTTCAAGGACGATGGGTCGTTCGGAGGATCCTTGGGGTATGGCCTTGTTATTGGCCGGTGATGGAGGTGAAGGAGTTCAACTCCGACATGGAAAGGCGTTCCATATCAACAAGAAGATGTTCCAATCGAATCTTTCAGAGCTCGAAAGAGAGCTTATGCCAAGAGAGCGAGATACTAGTAAGGGGAATCACCGACCACGAGGAAACGGCTATTGTCTCCCTTCCAAGAAGAAAAATCGCCCGCACTGGAAGAAGATCGCTGCCCCAAGAAGAATGAAGAAGAAAGATGCACTGCCCGCAGGCGAATCATCCGCCCCTACAATCGTATCTCCCGCTCTCTCGCAGCCGCAATGAGAAGAAACCTCAAATACCTTCTCCAGCTTGTCAAGAAGAAGAGGATCGACAAGCCAAGAAAGCCACTCTCGAAAAGGAAGGTAGCACCGACCGCGCCCCGGACTCGAGAAACCATATCTCGAACCGAAATTCCTGCGGTAAGGACCAAAAGAAGAAGACTCTTCAAGCGTTGAGCTTGAGAAAATAGTTTAGTCCCACTCACTGGAACAAATTGTTGAGACAATTTGAAGAAGTAGAGTCTCGAGAAATAATTGATGAAATGACCAAGTCTGTTTGAGGCCGATCACAGAGGCAAGTCGAGACCACTGTGGACAGATAGCCGAGAATAAGAAGCAATTGAGACAAATGAATCTCCTATCGACAGATCGCATCTCCACCTGCGATAGACTCACGAGATGAAGAGCAAAACCTCTACTACCCTCCATTCCCGAGACGGAAGGACAACACGAAGATAATGATGATGATGTGATCATGTTGTCTTCACCATATCCGGACATCCAAAATCGTCTGCGTGAATGGAGGAAGTGGAAGCCGAGTCGATCGAGGAACATTCCAAAGACCTGAGTTTATTGAAGAAGAAGAAAAAGCTGATGAATTTCCTCGGTTTGACCACGATGGTCCGGCATTGGATGAAGAGAATCGCATAGATATTTTGAATATATTCAAAGAAAATGAGAAGGAGCGATTGACAGAGGAAGTCAAGCCCGAGAGAAGGCCAATATTTGTCCCTTCACTAAAACCATCGATCACACTCATCCCCACCTCGATGTTCTCTCGTAGAAAGTGATGAGGATCTGGACCTCCGCCATCGCTACTGAGAAGAGATGAAAATGCAGCAAGCCATGCGGGAATCCGAGTGATGCATGAGCAACAATCGATGGAAGGACATGGGGAGTCTTTCCAAGTCACACCGGAGATTGATCCATTGGGAGTGGTACACCGTAGATTACCGCCATGTTATTGCTGCAACCTCATCCCGCTCAATCGGATGACGGATCTAAGGGCATTGGCGATGAAACCGAGAACTTGGGGACCCAAGTCGAGCCAACCCCGTTGAAGGTGTCTTACCACATGCCCCAATGGATGAACACTCGGAGGAAACAAATGAGTTTGGAGAAAAGTGACCCCAACCCAAGTCACTCACCGTGGTGTGCCACCGGGGGGAAACCCCCATCCGCATTGCGGCTAGGTCGGAGAATGTTGCAAAGAAACTCCACCCCGAATCTAGGAGGCGAAGTGGAGAAAGAACAAGAAAAAGAAATCGATGACGCCGTACGCTTAAATCTGTCTCGGTGAGTGCCAATCGCTGCGGTGAGGACGCCGCGATGCAATCGAGGCACGATGGATCTCGCCGGGAGTTAACACTGGGGCAATGAAAGTGCAATCCACGGAGTTGAGACACCTATGGATGCCACCGTTGAAGACCCTAAGACAAATGAGTCCGTCAAAGGGAATGTCCAAGCCTTGCTTGTAGTTGAGACTGCAGGAGGTATTGAAGACCTACGGAGATTGAGACTTCCCAAGTAAAGAGGCGAAGCACGAACATCCCTCCGCTTATTTTCGATGCATCTAAGAAGGAGATAAGTGCCCTTCATGATTCCCAAGACAACCCCGATGTAACATTTCCGGGATCCGAAGGTGAAGATGAAACCGAGTCATCCCCTGTTGCAAGTCCAAACGACTCACCAGAGGATGTTCTTCCCGAGACGAGTAAGCGAAATTCAAAGGTCGCTCGTCAAAAGTTCAATTTTGATGATGAGCCACCTCTACAAGTCTCATCATCGTCCGATGACGCTCTCGACATGGCCAAGGACCGCAACTCAAAAGGAAAACCACCGAGACCGACGGTTATTGAGACAAATTGAGGCTCGGCCACCGGTCAATACCACAACAGACTCCCCAATCACGACCAATCACGGGCTCCCAAAGCCGCAGCGAGAATCAACTCAACCGGGCACATCACGGCCACAAGTCACAGTTGAATGTTTTTTTACGTCCGTGATGATGCGTTTGAACAAACGTTCCTTTCTCACTGAGTCGCGATCTTGATGAAGAATCGGCTAGAGATCAACAACGTTTCCATAGACTTGATCCAATCATTCCCACGATACCATCGTCCCAACAGATTTTGATTTCGATCTTTGCTTGGCCGCCACCGAGACAGAGGTGACAAATGAGGTTCGAGAAGTCTTCATGGCAATATTTGCGGAGATAGAGAAGATGGAAAGGCACCAGGCCTCATTAGATATGCGGCTGGATAACAGAGATGCAAATCTTACGGCCGATCTGCGTGGAATACTAGTCAGGATCCGGGAATGGTGGCAACAGCAGCAGACAATGCGCGTGGAACAAGTTCGATACTTCAAAGCATTGTACAATAAGATGCTAATCTGAGCGCCGATAATCTTGACATGAAGAAGAGGATGCAAGAAAACATTGATAGAATGCATACCTCTCATACCACAGAAATGGAACTGCTGCGCGAATTTCATCGTAAAGAACTTCTGCGCGTCGAGGAGAACATGAATGAAAAATTCAGCATTCTTATGGCTGAAATGAAGTTGGTGACAGCCGAGTCCAACGCCACTCGCTCAGAATTTCGAGCAGCATACTCCGCAGCAGAATCCAAACAGAACTCAGCTATCAGTCGCCTAGATTTCATGTTTGTTGGCATGTTTCCAGGGGTTCCTCTCTCCTTTGATGATGCCAAAAAGGGGGAAGAGGAATACCTAAAGACGTTGGAAGGGTCCGCAATGGCCGAAAGAAGAAGGACGCACTTGTTGTGAAGGAGAAGACAGTTGAATAGCAAAAGAAAGAAAAGGGAAAATCGATTGAGGGGAAGGTTCAAAAGACATGACTTTAATGGTTGCTAGAATCCCTCAACAAGGACTTGTCATAAGCTGACATAATCAAAGAAACTCCCAGTGACTCTCGCCGCTCCAACACTCTGTTGTGCCCATGTCCGAAAAGAGAAAGATAGTAGAAGCGAGAGATGATGGAGATTGAAAGAAAAATGGATGTCCGTGCGATGGACATACTCAAACAAGATGCGGAGGCATTCCTACAGAAAGAGACACTAATGCCATTTCGTACGTCGGAATCCGAGCCGAGATCTTTTGATGAATTCAAAATGCTCACATCCAAGGGATACTTCGAGAATATGACCATGGCCCAAGCCTGGGACTTGCATTGGGAAAAAGACCTCAAGTCGTGCGAAGAAGGCGATAAGCGGAAGACTCCGAGCGATCACTCTGCGGGTCACTCTCTTTGGAATGAAGAAGGCCCCAATACAATACACACCCGAGAGGAAGAGGTAGAAGCGGAAGGAAGAGGTTTCAAACCTAGACCTCTACCCAAAAACATCGAATATATAGATCCATGGAAGAAAGAAGGGATCTATTGGGTGGGTTTGACGAAGTAGCCAACATGCAAGTGGCAAGAACAATGCTGAATATGTAAAGAGAATCGAAGAAGAAAATAGAAGACAAACTCAGCTGTGGGAAGAGAGACAAGAAAGGAAAAGAAGAGATAAAGCTGCCGAAAGAGCTTACGAAAAAAAAAAAAAAAGAAGAGAAAAAAGATCGAAAGACGGCGGAGAGTGATGAAAAAGAATGAGACAAATGAAGGAGATGAAGTGTTGATGTCCACTCCTTCATGTAATTTACTATTGTAAATGCATAAGTATGTAAGTCTTCTGTACATTGAATAAGAAATCTGTAATTTCTCTATTTTTGCGTAGACATAAATGTTTGCTCTGATACACTTTGTAAACAAATGTGTAAAGGACAAGAATGTTATGATCAATAAAAAGATTGATTCTAATCATATATTCTCTCATTCTTGCACTAATGTATGTATCTTTGATGCTTATATTTTGTATGTATGTTTTAAGTTTTGGCATCATCAAAAAGGGGGAAATTGTTGGGGAATTTATTGTTTAGATTTTGATGAATGCCATGTAAAACTTAGACTAGAAAGTTGGCACCCCATTTTCTTTGTAATTTGCATTGTAATAGATAGGGTTATGCAGTGAGTCAGTCAAGTCACTATGCATGGATATGCAAGAAGTCAACCAAGGCTAAAATGAAGACTCATTTGTGAAGCGGTGAGTATGGCAAGGAGGAGAAGTCAAGAACTTGATCAAGGAGTATAAGCTGGTTACAATCAGTGAGAAGTGTCACCAAGTCAACTCTGACACCAAGTCAAGTTGAAGTGACAGATGAGTCTTCCAATGATTGGGAGCCGACTCAAGTCACCTGGGAAGTTAAGGAACTGCATCAAGTCAAAACAATCGAAAAGAGTCCGTTGCACAAAAGTCAAGAAAGTTACTTAAATAAGTAATACTTCCATGCCGCAATATTCTAAAGTGCTCGATCTTGCGTGCAAAAGGAATAAACCAATGGGAAGCATTGCACCCGTGTGTCGAGGCTCGAAAAAGTCAAGTTCATTTAATACGAGGTAATGTCAATTTCAAGGATTGCAACAAGATAAGCCAACGATCACTAGCGTCTTTTGAAAATCAAAGATATCTCTTCAATGGGCGATTTTTGAAAGAGCACTATAAAAGGCAAAGGAATCAATTTGAGAATGGGTTACCTTGCATACCCGAACCACGAACATTTAAGCTAACATTCGAATCAGTAACCAAGCAAAATATTCTCAAGTTATTCAAGCAAATCCTCAAGCCTAAATTTGAAGGAAATTAATCCAACACAAAGTCATGTGAAGGAAAGACAACTTCAAACTATTGAAGAGGAAACTTTTGAAGAATCAAAAGGGGTCTACATTCCAAGGAGGATTGTAGAAAGGTTCAAGGTCGAACCAGTCTCAAGTTATTGGAGGGCTTCGTGATCAAATCCAAGAAGCTTGAGCAAGTGAGTCAAGTGTGCAAGGCAAGTAGCAGAAGCGCAGTCGGACGAGAAGCCAATGTGTGCGGCGTCTCAGGACCCAGAAGGATCAAGTCACTGTGTGACAAGACAATCTGGCATCTCCAGTACTCGAGTGGATTCCCCAAAGAAGATCAAGTTACCCCATCTTGTGTGATTTACATTTCAGATTTACTTGTATGCGTATCATTTAATATCTGATAATTTGCATTCCAACTGATAACTAACATAGTGCTAAAACCAAGTGTTAAATCAAACTTAAACTGTTAAGTCTTCCGCTGAAAATCTCATCATCAATAAGTTAAGGTTTAGACTAAACAATGAGTTATTCTATCAATGCTCGAACTTGGTGGCTAACTCACCGGTTAACTAACTTAGTTGTCCACCAAGGACTTAGCTTAGTGTATTTAACTCAGAAATATCTTAAAAGGACTAAAATCGAAAAGTTGGTAAGGTTTATTCAACCCCCTCCTTTCTAAACCTTACTCACACCCCTTGGGACCTACAAAAATGTGTGCAAATAATTATTTTACCGTATTTTTTTAGAAACACGAGAAAGACAACTTGTTATAGCGAGCCATTTAATTTTCAAAAGAACAATAATTACAGTTGAATTGTGGAAACACTTGCATAAAATAATTTGAATAAAATTTGACATCTACATATAATTCTAACAGACCATTTGACAGTGAAAGACTTTAAAAAAAATCGCGTACATACATTTATTTATAAGAGAAAATAGGCCTGTAAATATATTTCATTCAAAAAAAATTAAAATTAAACTGAGTCAATTGTAGCGGAAGCAAATTATAAAGTATAGAAAATTCATATATTCATTTATTTTTAACAAATTCGCACATTTACTAGTTTATATAAAAAAAATATCCCTTTTAGTCTATTTACATAAATAAACTTAGAAAATCATAATAATTCGACATTTATTATCTCAATTCGAAAATTTCCTAGAAGCTGAACATTTGTAACACCAATTAATTATCACACAGAGTCTAGCATCGTAGGTAAATACTTAGAAATAATAATTTGTTTAATAATTTTTTATTCAATTGAAAATTAACATCTAGAAAAAGACATCACTCTAGTAGTTTTATAGGTTCGTATAATAATTTCTTATTTAATTGAAAAGTAATATATTAAAAATAAAAAACATTACTCCAGTAGTTTCATAGGTCATCCATTATCCACCGCCAATAACCACCGCCAACTCCTTAACCTAAAAAGTTTGATTATATATGCGGTGAGCGACAAAGCTCAGTGGAGTCAAAATTGACCAAGCTAAATACACAGATACCTCACATAGGCATGCAAATACAATCCAATAGAAGATAGCATAGATCTTTTGAAAAACCGTAGACATAGATGTAGATTGCACTGCAGGGGTTCCACCTGAGGGATACATCGACCCCGGACCTCTTGAGTCCCTGGCTCATTGGTGTCTAAAGTAACTGTACTACACAAAACATGCAAAATAATCTAAGCATTTAACAAGGACAATAAAGTTTAGAAAACAAACCCCACCTTGAACGTAGCTTGAAAATAAGTAGAACTTAAAAAGTGTTGGATGCAAGCACTCCTAATCCTCGCTTTGATAAATCGCCTAAACAATAGAAATATAATACTAGTCAAAACCTCGAATACTCTAGATTTATAAACTTAATAATATAATATTCTAAAATCCTAAATAGGGGCTCTTAAAAAAATAATATTCTACAAAGTTGCAGGGTTTGAATGAAGTGTTGAAAATATTAGGGGTCAAACCTGGAAATAAATTAAAATTTGGGTAGTAGATTGGAATTAGGTAAAAATTATGGCTGTAAAAAGGTTATGTTTGATTAACACCTCACTTTGGTCAAATACTCAAATGAGTAAATTAAATTGCAACTCCCATTCCATCTTCCTTTTTCTTTTCTCTCTTCTTTCTTTTTCCTTTTTTTTTTTTTTTTTTCTCCTTTCCCTATTTTTTTTTCTTCTTCCCGTAAACCCCTTTCCCTCTCTCTGTTTTCTTCCTTTTTCTCTTACTTTTCCTTTTATTTCCCCCATAACTCCTTCTTACCTTCTCCATCAACAGCCCCTCCAAATCTCTTCTCTATAATTCTAATTATTTTTCTTCCTTTTGTCTTTTTTTCTTCCTTTCTTCTTTTTTTTTTTTTGTTTTTCTTTCTCCTTTTCCCTTAAACTCATCTCTGTTTCTTCTTTTTCCTTTATAGCTCACTTCCTTTTTTTTTTCTTAATCTCTCAAGAATGCTCTCAGTTCTCCCCTTTCTCTTGTTTTCTTGCTTCCCCGTAACAGCCCACTCCCATCCTCTTTTCTCTCGCCCTTTTTTTCTGTTAATTCTCGCGCAAACACACACACTGCAGGAGGTTTTCCAGTCGAAGATTGTGGGTTTGGACACCAGAAATTTGGGGGAAAACGGTAGTGGTGGCGTGACGGGATTTTGGTGGTGGCCCGTGGTGGCACCGGTTTGGGCTCGAAATTAAGGATTATGGGTGATTTGGGGCCGTGAACAAAACAACAAATGGATTGGTTTCCGGCTGCGAGTGGCGGAACTCGATAAGTCTTTTCTTCTTTTTCATTTTCGATTGAAATTGGATTGTTTGGCAATGGAATTGTTTTTTTCGCATGAGGGTTGTGAAGATAGAAAATCTTTTGATGTAAACATTTCATGTTTTTCGCAGGAGGGTTGTATATAAATAGACTTGTATTGAACAATCAGGTTACTTTAGGGCTCTATGAAAATTTTGTTTAGGAGATAAGCTGGAATTTTAAACTTTTAAGTTCTTGATAAAAATAAGTGAAGAAGATAGAGTTTTTCAAGGTTTGGAATCAAGTAAAGACTTATCTGAAATCGAGTTTTATCTGGAGAAGGAATTAATAATGGTTATAATAATAATGGGCTAAAAATACTCGGTTAAACTTGAGCTTGAGCTAATAAAAGTGAATAATGGGCTAAAGTAATATGGATTGGCATGAATTTCGGCTAATAAGATTTTTGAGCTTAAGAAAATTGGATTAAGAAAAAAAGTTTAAGCCCGTAAATAACTAAAATTCTCATCTAATAATATCACAATCTTAATAAAAGGCCTAAATAAAATCTCGGATATTACATATTATCCCCCCCCCCAAAAAATAATTTCGTCCTCGAAATTCAATTAACTTACTAAAGCCAATAACTTCTAAATATCTTACTAGGATCTCGTCCTCTCATTCCCAAGTTGTCTCGTCATGGTTCAATTGTTGCTTAATAATTATTTTTATAATCAAACTCCACTAAGGGTAAATGCCTCCAAATTACTACGAAAATCCAAAATAGATGTCTCTTAGAATTCAATTGTCCTTTCGGTTTGTCCATCCGTCTATAGATGGTATAGTCCACTAAAATCTTACCTTATTCCCATATATTGTTGCAAGTTCTCCAAATATTCAATGTTAACTAGTATCTCTATCTGATAGTCTCACTATTTCTCTTGTATACAATTGGGCAAATTGATCTAAACCTATGTCATCTGCAGAAAGTGTGTAGAGTTGGTCAATAAAAAAAAACAACTCATATCCGGATTTTCCTTAGCTGATCACGACTAACTCACAATAAAGTCAATATCTATATGTTCATCTTTCGTTTGAGGGTATCACGTGTCTTAACAAAAATCTGAAACATCGTTGGTGCTTGATTTTAATTTGTTGGCATGTCATATATCTATCCACAAAGTTCCGATATTTCTTATCATATTCCTCCACCAAATATATTTCGCATCTCTAGACAAATCTTTGTAACTCATAGGTGAGTGTGTACGACATCAAATGTGCTTAACCTACTATCACAGTTTTTCCTTAAGTACAACCAAAATCCCTTTGTAAGCTAATGCACCATTACCAACTATAACAAATCTGTTGAGGTCTGTGATTAGATCATGGTTTCTCATCTTGCAGTCTCATTAATCTTATCTCTAAGTACAAGTCGCTCAACCATTGTTGCAATAATTGATTTCAATCCACTAAAAGGTGTTACACTCGATTATTAACTTAGATAACTCTCTCACAAAGTATTCTTATTCTACTGGTAAACTAGTCAATCCTTATTTAAACTTCTTAGAAATTCCTCGCACACTTATCCCTCCACTGAGACTTCACATTCCTTGTCACTCTAGTCCTTGGTGTCGAACTCATAAAAAACTTCCTATAAACATTATGTAATACCCAAGGGGTCTAGAAACATTGAACTTCATTCACAATCATAACTAAACTCCATTCATTAATAATTTCAACTTTAACCATGTCAACTTATATTCCTCATACGATAATAATCTGACCAACCAATATTACACAGTCTAACCACAATTTAAACTTATTCAAATCCAGTGGGTGATATCGAGACCTCAAATCGATCATAAATAAGACACTAGCTCTTTTAAGTAATCAAGTGAATCATTCATCATTAGCACTGGGTACTTGTTTTGTAATCAAATAAATTCTCCATATAATCCATATACTTCATAGATCCATCTTGTCTTAACAAACATGATTGGCTCTCCTCACGGTGACACTCTAAGTTGAATAAGTCCATTAACCAATAATTCTTATAACTGCACATTTAACTCTTATAATTCATTCATCGCCATTCTATTTTGGTGAATTTGATACCGTGTCATCCCAAAAAGTCAATGATGAAATCTATAAGTCCATCATGTAAAATCCCAAATATTCCTTTTTTAAATAAAAAATATATTACATAGTCTCGAATAACGTAATTAGAAAATTGACCATTAAGCCAAAATATTGGTAACTTACTGCACTATCCAAATACCTCAAACAATTTCTTTTCTTAAACTTCTATTGCCTTCTTTCCTGATCACAACTTGGGGTATTGTACTAGCCTTTGTTCTGTAGAAAATCAACTCATCATTTTATATATTGAAATACTATCTCCTTATGTAATATTCTATATCTTCTCGGCTCTTACTAAGTTAGTCCGTGACTAATATCCCATAAAAAACACTGTTCATTCATATAAATCAATTGCTAAATACAGTCTACTAACTTCCAGTTTCCCAACTTTAGACATCCAACAATAATATTGACTTTCTAATTGATTTACTAACATCATAACCATCTCAAATTGTTATCATTAACTCAACTCTTGGGAAAAAGATCAGTCGTAAATCGTGAATATTAAACTCGAAGCTACAAGTGTCTATCTAAAATCCATGTTGCTAGTGATCTACTCATAGTCAATCCTAACATTCTAGATCGTCTATTGTTTAAATAAATTGATAATGAACCTCATGTATTCTATCAAAATGGTCCTCTTGGGTCCTCTAGAGTTTGTATTGTTCTTTCTATCTGTCTATAAAATTCATCAATATATCAAAATAGTCCAATAGTCACATTATATCGTATGTGATATGCATCCATGAAATATAACTTGATCATTTTTTTTGCAATAGAAATCATGTAATTTGTCAAGCAATAGCAATGGAAATAACAGTAGCAGTAGCAATGGCAGTAGCAGTAGCAATAGAACTTTTGAAAATTTAACTTCGTACTCTTGGCTTTGGAGTTGGCGTGGCACATTGGTGGTGGATACATAGACTCTCTTCATTTTATTTTGAAAATTTACTTATTCATCTATCAGAGTACACACACGAAAACTATATGTATTTTTTTTGCAAGTCTACAAGAAGGTAGACCCGCTCTGATACCACCTGTAATGCCCCAAAATTTTGAACTATAAAATATGTGCAAATAATCATTTTACCGCAAGTAAGACACTGCAGCTTAAGAGCGAGATCACGCAGTTCAGATAGTTTGACTTCAAACCACTGTATGAGGCCTAGGAGAGATTCCGGGATTTATTGAGGAGGTGTCCGCAACACGGGTTTCCAGAGGATCGGCAGCTTTGCTTCTTTTATAACGGGTTGATGTCACAGACTAGGTCGTTTGTGGATGCCGCAGCAGGAGGCGCTTTACTGGCTAAATTTCCACAAGATGCATTCAACTTGATGGAAAAGATGGCAATGAATAGCTATCAGTGGCCCTCCGAGAGGACAAATGTAAAAAGGGTAAATCAAGTCTCGATTCGGACCCACCAAGGTATTAACAGCTCGGATGATGATGCGTTGAGGAATCGATTGAGTGTATTAACAAAGGGGATCAAGGAAACGCGGTGCGAATAATGGGGAGTTCCTCAAGTTCCTATGGAGTAGGGGTGGGCATCGGGTCGGGTTTTCGTGGTTTTGGTCGGGTACTCGGCGTCGTCGTCGAGTGGCATTTTTGATACCCGAAACCGATCCGAGAAAGGCGGGTACCCAATGTTTTGGTACCTCAAAACCGGATACCGCCCTGATTGGGTTTCGGTACACTGCATTTTTTTTTTTAAATCCTGTGGGCTGTGGGTTTTTTACATCTTACTTTCAAGGGAAGGAGAAGGACTTCTTACTGCCGGCGCGCCGCTTGCCGCCGGAGATGAACCGCGCATGCGTCGCGCGAACCGGAGGAAGGGTGTGCCGCTCGGTGTTCGCTTGCCTCTTGCCCCTCTCCATCTATATTTTCTCCTCTCCGTCCAAACCCTAAACACTAAAGTAAAGAGTAAAGGTTAAGTGGTTTATGATTTATGTGTTTGCAGACTTGGTTTTCTTTTTCAATTCATGGGTCAGTCAAAATGGCTAGTCAACATTAGGGGTGGGTTCCATTTAAGTTTATGTGTTTATGTGTTTGCACTTTGCAGACTCGATTAAGTGGTTTATGTGTTTGCACTGCAGACTAGATTTTTTGAAATTTTTTATTTTTTTTTTAAAATGATGGGTACCCGGTCGGGTATTCGGGTTCCACTTAAGGAACCCGATCCCGATCCGAATTTTTAAAGTTGGGTATCGGGGGTACCCGCTCCAAATTGTTTTTAAAATACCCGACCCAATTGGGTAATTTCCAATCGGGTCGATCGGGTGCACCAAAATCCGACCCAATGTCCACCCCTACCATGGAGGAGCTAATTATGTCAATAATCGAATTTCAACAATTACCGGAACAATCAGACTCCTACCCATTATTATCCGGGAGTGAGAAATCATGAAAATTTCTCATATGCAAATAGGAAGAATATGATGCAACCACCACCGGGATTTAGTGTCACAAATGGTGTCTATGAAGGGAATAGGCGCAGACGTATAGCATCATCAGTTACCCCATTCATCTTGATTGTGTTGCAGATTTGCATGAAGTTTGCAAGATGAGAATTAGGATCCTCGGATGGAAAACCCCCAACCTGGTTATGCTGAACCATCAAAATGAGTGATGGCTTCAACTCAAATTTGTTCGCATTAATCGGGACACTGGCAATTCTACCATAGTTGCAATTTGTTAAGGGCGAAAATAATCGCGAATCCTTGTTGCTGGACTGTCGGGACTTCTGGTATCGGTAACTCATTAATGATCTTGTTGATCTCATTATTACCATCGTTGTTGGATCATTATTACGCCCGTTGATTTCTTCCACATCCTCCATAGTATGATCTTCTTTGTTTTTACGCCCGTTTAGTAGATGCACTAAGTCGCCTTGCAAAAGCCTCAACCTCCGGTATGAACGGTGCTAATTCTCTTTGCTTCGAGCGAGTGTTCATGCACTACCGGAACCAACTAAAAGAAATAAGTCAAACACAGTAGGAGTAGAATTAAATAAAAAAAATAAAAAGAAAAAAGTCTAAATTAAAAATAATTCTATTTATCGTAATATTAGTACTAAAAATTTAATTAGTCCCCGAAATTTAATTAGTCTCCGGCAACGGCGCCAAAAACTTGTTCATTTTTTTTTAGCTTCACCGCAAGTGTACGGTGTAGTTTATAGAATAGGGTTAGCAAGGTCGAATCCACAGAGACTAATAAATTAGTGTACTAAGTATTGAGATTGTAAAAGTCTTATTTTTATCTATACGATCGAAATTTAATTTGTTGGTTTGTAAAACTAAGACAAGAATTTATCATAAAAAGACAAAGTAAGAGTTGATTGAAAGATCAAGGAGATGAATGGATTCCAGGGTTATGGTTTCAGTTAATATCTCTCTTGTTATCTGATTAATCAAAACCAAATTTATTATTATTCTTCCTTATAAAACAATCACGAAAGTATTTTATCCTCTCTCTCGAGATGTATATAAAAACGTTGATTGGATTATCTATGCTAGCATCTCTACTCAACATAAGATATCCAACTCCCAAAAGCACAAAAGATTATTAATCCTCATAAATATTTACAGACTTCTCAATCATGCAAATATTCATGTCAAGTACTCAAGATCTAGTATTGAAACTCATCTCTCGAATTATGAATCAATACATCAAAACAAGTTAAACCAATGGCCATTTGATAAAACAAGAAATAAAATAGAGTACTCGAATAGGGTTTGAAATAATAACTTCAATTGCAATTAAACATCAAACAAAAGTATCCATTAACCTAATCCCAAACCCCGAAATCACAAGGTGTTTAGCCGGACATGGAAAATAAACAATTTATAGATAAATTATTCATGTTCATGTCTAACTAATCGAAAGTAAAAGATACAATGGAATGAGAAAGCTCAGGGATGTTGATGATCTCTCGATCTATCTTCAATCCTCAAGCGTGTGGTTGCGATCTCGATCAATCTCCCGAATCCTCCGGTAGAAGGTTGCTCTTTTCTCTGCTTTTTAGGGCAAATATCAGTGTGTCTTTGTTTGGGGCCGCCTCGTCTCTATTTATACTCCCATTGGGTCAAAACATGATTTAAAATCGTCAAAACCTGACTTCAGCACAGACGCACGGGTCGTGCGCTTACGCGCGACCAGCCCGTCAAGGCCAGGCGTATGAAATTTCTTTTCTTTGAAACGCACGAGCCGTGGCCCAGTCGCACAACCATGTCATGCGCGCCCCGTAGATTTGAATGAGCCTGGGAATGACGCACGGGTCGTGCGATACACGCACGCCCTGCCCGTGCATCCCTGCTAAGGACAATTCTACTCCGTTCATGTCCGTTTCTTGCCCAGTTCGTCTGACTTCTTCTTGATTTAACTCCAAACATCACATATTCGCTTGATTCTTGGCGGTCCTTTACCGCAATGCTCCGATTTGTCACCAAAATGCTATAAATATCATTTAATTTCTACAAAACGAGCAAAGCGTAATACCTTTTCCACTTTATAATAATATGGCCCATTTTACTCGGTTAACGCCGCATATCAATTTATTCTAACCACAATTAAGCCCAAATTACATGCAAAACTCGTATTAATCATGTACCATCATTTATATCATGAATGCTGAATTTATTTTCTTGAGTGCTTCTACTTTAGCCAAAGCACCCCCACACTTCAAGGTATTATCCTTTATGTGGTTTGCTAAAAAGTAAAACTTCCCCTTCTAATTTCTAGTATCCTTGTTCAACACAAGATTATCCAGAACTTTTATGGCTCTCGGCTACTTTTCTTTTATCTTGTTAGAACTTTGTCCCAGTAATCCAGTTAGAACCTCGTTCTAACATATTTCAGACCTTTGTTCCAACAACTTCATTAAAATCTTTTACAGGGTGTGTAACCTTTGGTGTTATCACATCTTCAGTAACACTTCAGACTTAACTTGTTATTGTGTCTGTCTCTAGTGTTACAACACTTTGGTCAACACTTCATGCAACTGTGGTTTTGGTGTTACAACACTTTTGGCAACACCTTCTGTCACATTTAAAAATGCAGCAGAAGCTCCTCTTGTGTTCCATAAAGTGTGGTCACACCCCACAATTGTCGATTTCAATTGGATTTGTGGTTGTCTTCCTCAATCCGAAGTCTAACTATCAAATTCTCAAGCCCCATTTTCTAGCGCTTGTGCTTGAGGTAGTTCTTAAAATCCTTTCTAATGGTGTCAATTTCTCGATAATTGCAGCTACTTTTGGAACGACTTGTTCAGAATCATTTCTTCAGGCACTAAGTCATGAAGTATGATCTGAATCTCTTGCACTTGGCTGATCATCGTTTTAGTGTCAACTATCTAATAATCCGAGAAATTTGCCAAAAACAAATTTCTTTGTGCTTAAGATCTACTATTTTTACTTTTTCTCCAAAGAGTCCCACAACTCTTTGGATGTTTTGAACGAACTGTAAACGTTATAGAGGGTATCTTCCACCCCGTACGTTCAAAACATAGTTATGGCAAAGGAAATCGTTGTTGTGCCAATCATCTACTGATGATCCTCCTTTGGTTTTCTTTGCGATGGTCTTCTTTGCCAATGGTAGGAGGGTCCTCCTTCGTAAATCGAGACAGCCCAAAGTGGTTTATCACCATAGAACAACCATCAAAGTGAAACTTACGGATGCCATCATTTTGAAAACAACATAAGAATTACGTCTTGCAATTGTTGTTTAGGTGATACTGTTTAAAAGGAAACGACTAAGTGTTTAGGATATAAAACTGGACAGAGTTTGTAAAAGTCGAGGCTAGTTTTGGAAATTATCTCTGCAAGATGAAATTCCCCCGTTATAAAGTGCTTACGGTTCTGACAATCGTCACTAAGATACAATGACTTTACAGGTTCGACTTAGCAACACTTGCAAAAGTCGAACGAACAACGAACAAAAATTGTTTAAAGCTTTCAAGCTTTTGGAAAGAAATGTAAACAATATGTTGATGCATCGTGCTTGATTTTAGCTTATTATTTTCGGGTTTTTTTTCTATCAGTAGTGGCTTCATATAAATAGGCCTCAAGGTGTCTCATGGAAAGGATATGTCTTTTGGTTCAAAAGACATGTCTACAGCCAAAAAATGCACTTGGGTGTTCGAACAGATGCCACAATTTGAAAGTGTGCGACCAGGCACTTCCGCGCGTGCGAAGATTAAAAATATTTGTACTTGGTGTGCGCCACGCACTTCAGTGTGCGCTCACGCATTGCCCAGGTGTGCACGGCAGCGCGCGCCCGCGTGCCCCATCCTGGTGCACGACCGTGCACCGCACAACACGCCCGCGCACTAGCCTAGTTGGAGAAAAAATTAATTTTAAAGGTTTAAATAAATTTTGTCCAAAACTATAAGGGCCTTGAAGCCCAGGAACACGACCCACGACCCAGGCCGGGCCATGCCGAGCTAACGGCAGCACGAGCGTGTCTTTTGAACCAAACCCACAAGCATGTAGGTCATCACTCCTTTAAAAACTTTGGTGCCCCAAGGATCCAAACCCATTACTCCAACTTGAGTTATATAAATAGAGCAAATTTTGGATTTCTCTCCTATGTGGGATGGAGCCTCACTCCTTCCACACATTTACCAATTTACATGTTAATTTCTAGTTTTAAGTGGCTAATTTGTAGCATTAATTTCTCATTCGCTTGAAATTGATTTTGAAAAATTTAACATGTCAATCTCATCTAATCAATTAGTAGAATTTTATCATATAATTTAATTTCATTTTCCACCAATGGAAACCACTTAAATATTTGATCAAAAATGGGTCAACACCCATTTCTTCACAAACCGATTCCAACAGTCTTCGTGGAATCGAATTTCGATTTCCATCAAATTAATTGAATGGAGTAAGGAACCCATGTTTTTATTTCACCAATCAAATGCACTATAATCTTTGTATTTTGATTCTTCTAAATTCTTTTCATATATTCTCTAGTTGAGTTGGGAGAAGGGTGTGAGTTAGTCAAAGATTTGTAATAGCAAGTATTGGAGTTGGGAGAGAGAATTTATGTATGATTGTATAAATTTTTCATACAATAAAATTGCTCTGTGGGTCATGTTTTTTCTCCGATTTTGGAGTTTCCACGTAAATCTTGTGTTGTGGTTTGTTGTTATTTTATTTTTCTCAGTTATTTTTACTTGTCCCTAGGAATGAATGGGGATCAATTTTCCCAACATATTTTACAATTCAAATCGACAAAAAATATTAAATTACATCATCATACACAATATTTATTTACGAGCGTTTTTGAATCAGAGGTAAATATTTACCTACAATAATTTTATCTACAAAGATTTAACACTATTTTTGGTTATCTTAATACTTTTCTCGTAGTGATACTTAAACATATTGTTGGGAAATTTATTGTTTAGATTTTGATGAATGTCATGTAAAACTTAGAATAGGAAGTTGGCACCCCATTTTTGTTGTAAATCGCATTGTAACATTCAGAATCGCATTGTAACACTATTCTTTGGTCAAGCCGAGTTAAGTCGCCTATACCTAAACATGCAAGAAGACAACCGGAGACTAGAAGGAAGACTCATTGCGGACAAATGAGTATGGCAAAAGAAGAGAAGACGGAACTCGATCAAGGTGCAAGAGATCACAGTAAAGTATCGATCAAGTCAACTCAAGATAGCCAAGTCTTAAGTTGAAGTGATGTAAGAGTCATTCAATGATTGAAAGTGACTCTAAGTCATCCTGGGAAAGCAAGTAAATGCAATAAGTCTAGATAATCGAAAGAGATCCGTTGCCGTAAATCAAGAGAATTACTTAAACAAGTAATATCCCCATGCTACCTTTCTGAGTGCTCGACACGAAGGCGTGCAAGAGGAATAAACCAATGGGAAGCACTACACCGTGTCAAGATCTCGAAAAGTCAAGAACAATTCATACGAGGAAGTGGCAATACCAAGGACTCGCAACAAGACAAGCCAACGACCACAAGTGACTTTCAAAAATAAGCCTATCTCTTCAACGGCAGATTTTTGAAAGATCACTATAAAAGGCCGAGGAATAACTCGAGAGAAAAAACGCAGTTACCTTGACCAAATACAAGCAAGAAAGAAACATTTTGTAACCTGAAACATTCTCAAGTTATTAAACGCTCAATCCTCAAAGCCTACATTACGAAGAACATCAATCCAACACTCACCGTGAAGGAAAGATAACTTCAATCAGTTGAAGAGGAAATTATGAAGAATCAAGGGGTCTACATTCCACGAATGATTGTAGGAAGGTTCAAGGTCGAACCCGTCTTGAGCTTTTGGAGGGCTTCGTGATCAAATCCAAAGAGCTTGAGCAAGTGGGTTGTAGTAGCAAGGCGGCAAAATGCCTGAAGAAGTTGAGTCGCACGAGAAGCCACCGAGTGACCAAGGCATCTCCGATCGAGTCCCGGCGGATCAAGTCACCAGTGTGATCAAGACTTGTATCTCGGGCTCATTACCACTTTGTATCGATCAATACCTAGTGGATTCCTCCAGGAGTTGGAGAAGAGAGGAGAAGAATTACCCCATCTTCGAACCTCTATAAAAATTTATCGTGTCATTTACATTTCAAAGACTTTAATTCCTGCATCTTATTTGTCTAATTCTCACGACATATTTGCTATCCATTTGATAATCTCTAAGTACTAAAACCCAAAGACTAAATCATAACTAAACCAAACTTAAGGGTGTTAAGTCTTCCAATAAAACAAACCACGCTTGAGCTAATTCATCTTAACAATGAGTTATTCTATCAACGGCTCGATCAGAGTCTCATTGAGTGACTAACTCTCTTGATTAACTAAATTGGTCAGTCCACCAAGGACACAAATGATTGTGTAGTATCAACTCGAACTTTTAAAAGGACTAAATCGAAAATTTGCAAGGTTTATTCAACCCCCTTCTAAACCTTACACTCACACCCCTTGGGACCTACAAGTGGTATCGTGAGCGGTTGGTTCATAGAGCCTTCCGCACCGGTTACCGAACTAGATCTCCAAACTTTTCAAAGTCCGTTTTAGTACTTAAGCTTTCAAAACTCCTCTTATCATTAAAAATTATTATCATGGAAGCAAATTTGACACGCATCCCTATGTTCACAATTGAAGCATTTGATGATTGGAAAATTCGTATGATGTGCTCATCTATCAAAGATTACATGATTAGATGTGGATAGTGATAGAGGATGAGCCACGCAAATCTTAAAGTGAACACACCATGTAAGAAGAGCTACAAAAAAGGTGAAGAGGATGTTGCCCTAGACCAGCTATGGTTGAAAAACCAAGAACTGAATGGACAAATGATGACGAGAAAAAGATACAACCTGGACAATGTAGCCAAGGACATCCTCTACAAAACCTTGACAAAGCCATGTTCAATAAAGTCAAGTCATGCAAAACGGCTAAAGAAATGGGACAAGCTAACATTGATTTGTGAAGGCTCGTGAGCAAATCAAGGAAAAAAATTATCGATGAGTGACAAAAAATTTGAGAATTTCAAAATGATCGCAGGAGAAAACCTGGATCAACTGGATGCTCGGTTCCACGAAATCACCAACGAGCTATCTCGCACTTGGAAAGGAATATACACGAGAAGGAAATGTGTATGAAGATCCTAAAAAGTCTCTCGCTTGAATGGGAAATGAAGGTCATGGCACCGAGACATTCCATGGACCTATCGAAGACCTCCAACCATGAACTATTCTCGCATCTCAAAGCCTACGAATTTGAGCTAAAAAAAAAAAAAGTTCGAAGAGACAATTGTACCCAAAACAATGCTTAATTGTTAAGGATGGAAAGAGAGCCGAGATCGAAGAAGTCATTGATCCGGAAGAAATAGCCCCGATGGTTAAAAGGTTCAACAAGTTCTTCAATAAGAACTACAAGAGAGGCAAGGGGAATCTTCCATAAGACACTCGGCTCCTCCAAGTCAAGGGAAGATAGGCCAACCAAGAGAAAGATCATCAAAAAGTTGAATATCAAAGGACCGACAATCCAAGAATGGAAAGAGTTGATCAAAAGGTTGAAAATCTATCTTGAACCGTAGGCAACCAGGTCACTATGCCATTGATTGCCCATATCCTGTAGTCAACAAATACAGAATGCGAAAGAAAGAAAGGACTTGAGAGAAAGACAAGAAAAAAAAAAAGGCAATGTTGGTGCAGAGATCGGGCCGAGACAACAAGTCAAGAGACACAATGATTCGAGAGAGCGGTGAAGCCGACTACTCAAGTGACTCAAGAAGAAGCCATGATCCTTTGATGGCCAAGGAACAAGATCAACCTCGACCAAGAAGATGAGGTACACTCTAACTCATCGAACTCGGTTTCTAGTGATAGTGACTGACACACACACTTCATCACCCACCGATCTTTATGATTCATTAGGCAAAATGATGAAAGATTTTGAACACATTAAATCCTCACACACACTACTAAATGAGGAAAAACACCTACTAAGAGCCAAAACTCACAAATTGACTAAGGAGCCGAGTACTCTGTCAAATAGCCGATGAGAATAAAAGTTTAAAAGCTGAAAATACCAAGCTAATAGCGAAAATAATCGCCATAGAAAAGAGGAAGAATGACCTCAAAAATGTGATTGCCTCATTCACTAAGGCATCTAAATCATTGGATGATCTTATTATGAGTCAAAGAGAATGTGGAGACAAGACAGCTTAGGATTTAATTCCTCTATGCTATGTCAAACTCCAAAAGTAATTTTGGAAAAAGGATCTTCAAGAAATGAAGAGTCTAAAAATCCAAAACTCCAAATGGTGCACACACATTCACTCCAAAGCACAATTACAAGCAAACTGTCCTTGGTTATAAAGGAAAAGGAAAACGGCCGGTTGGGTGCGTTGAGAGGACAAAAGAAGAAGAAATTCACCAAGTTCCTCAAAGAAACTCCAAACAGAATTACTTTGTAAAGAAACACATATGGTGGGAATGGTAGAAAATATCCAAGCCAAGCTTATTGAACGATGTGAACTATCGGATAGACTTATGGAATATAAGCCCAAATGGCAAAGGCCTAGAAACTCGGCAAAGGCCATTCCAAAAGTATAAGAGCTTTCATCAAAGACACATATGCACCTAGGCACTACACTCGTGAGACACCACAATTACGCAAAGAAGCGCAATTGCTAAAACACATATACAGCATACATACAAAAAGAGACAAACGTATGAACCTAAAATCCCCAAGCAATTTGCCAAAATTAATTAAGATTATGGCACTGATAGATGGCAACCCCTTAGAGCCGATCATTTGGCTATAGGCTGGTTGGATCATCTTACAATACTAACCCCTCAGACCTGCACAAATATGGGTACCTAAAACTTAATTTCCTTGATTGCGGGTTCAAGGAATGTGAGTGCCAAGGAACCTGGTACATGGATAGTGGTCGCATTCCAGGCATATGACAGAAACAAGAAAAATATGTCAAGATTCAAGGAAGCTAAAGGAGCAAAAGTCATATTTGGAGGAAATGAAGCTCCAGGTGAAATAAGAGGCATTGGATCCATCGGGAGGAGCGGATTAGAAATCACGGATGTTGCATATGTTGAAGGACTCAACTTCAACTTGCTAAGCATCACCAACTCGTGACAAGGGTTATAATGTTGGATTTAACATGGGTATATGCCAAATCAAGATCTTTGAATCGAATGAAATTGTGTTGCAAGGATGCGGATAAAAAGAACATGTATGTAGTAGATTGGTCAACCGCTACACCCAAGACTGTCTATTAGCAAAGAGCACAAATGAATCTAGTTATTTAGGGCACAAAAACTAAGTCACCCGAATTTCATGTGGTATTCGATGAGCCAATGTAAATGGAGAAGACATTGAAGAATCAAATGATAAGTCAATCATCCAACCATACGAAAAAGTCCCTATCTTGAAGTCAAGCCGGAATTATAAACTCGATGAAGATGAGATAGATGAGTCTCATAAAATGTTTGGAAAATTTGCGGCTAAGTGATTGCGAGAGAGCGATCAAAGCAACACACCGCTAGACGATCAATCCACTAACTTACTTCAACCTCGATGTAAGATGGTGAAAGACCATCCACGAACTTGTCATTGGAGATATAAGAGAAGGCGTCAAAACAAGATCCGAACTCAACAAGAAGCTATGTTCACATGCTTTATCTCACAAATAGAGCCTAAAGATGTGTTACAAGCATTGTATGACACACATTGGATTCAAGCTATGCAAGAAGAGTCAATCGAGTTTGAAAGAAATAAAGTATGGGAATTGGTTCAAAGACCCACCCATCAAAATATTATCGGTACTAAATGGGTGTTCGAAAACAAGATGAACGAGGAGGGTTCTGCGTGGTAAGAAACAAAGCAAGACTAGTAGCTAAAGGATATTGCCAAGAAGAAGTAATAGATTTTGATGAAACATTTGCTCTCGTAGCAAGATTGGAAGCTATAAGGATGTTTCTTGCCTATGCGACTCACAAGAATTTTATTGTATATCGATGGATGTAAAAAGTGCATTCCTAAATGGTTTATTGGAAGAAGAAGTGTATGTTGAACAACCTCCAGGATTTGAGCAGAAGACTCTTGGAGATAAGGTATACAAACTCAAGAAAGCTCTGTATGGATTGAAACAGGCACCCGAGCATGGTATGATACTTTGTCACAATTCCTAATCGAGAATGGATTCACAAAAGGAAAAGTAGATAGAACACTTTTCAGAATTCAAAACAAGAAGAGTATATTTGCTTGTTCAAATATATGTGGATGACATCATTTTTGGATCCACAAACAAAGAGCTATGTGAAAAATTTTCAAACCTCATGCAAAGCAAATTTGAAATGAGCATGATGGGAGAGAGCGACATTCTTCCTTGACTCCAAGTAAAACAAATGAAGGATGGAACCTTCATAAGTCAAACAAAATACACCGGAGATTTAATGAAGAAATTTGGTATGGAGGAGAAGTCTTCGTGAAAATACCAATGAATACATCACAAAATGGACATGGATGCAGATGGCAAGCCCTCAGAGATCAAACAAGATATAGAGCACTTATCGGATCATTGCTCTATCTCACAAAGAAGCGAGCGGACATCACCTTTGATGTAGGTGTATGTGCGAGATTTCAATCTGCTCCAAAAGAGAGCCATATGATTACAGACTAAGAGGATTTTGAGATATTTGAAAGGAAGCCAAGAGGTTGGCTTATGGTATCCAAACGAAGGTGGATTTAAGCTAATTGGCTATTCGGACTTTCGACTATCTTTGGATGCGAGTGGACGGAAGAGCACTTCGGCACATGTCAAATGCTTGAAATAGGCTAATTTCTGGTTTAGCAAAAAGCAAAATTCAATAGCCACCTCTACAAAAATACGAATACATAGGCTGGCAAACAAGTTGCTCCAAATCCTATGGATGAGGCAAAGAATGAGAGACTATGAAGTTGAAGAAAAGGAAATTCCAATCATGTGTGATAACACAAGTGCAATTGCAATCACTCGAGAATCTGTGTTGCACTCAAGAACAAAGCATATCGATGTCGGATATCACTTCATAAGAGATCATGTTGAAAAGAAGAACTCAAGCATGAGTTAGGGTTTATTGAAATGAGCTAACACTCGGAAGACTCAAAGAAAAGAAATGAGCATGATGGGAGAGTGACATTCTTCCTTGACTCCAAGTAAAAAAAGCAAAGGATGGAACCTTCATAAGTCAAACAAAATACACCAGAGATTTAATGTAGAAATTTGGTATGGAAGAGAAGTCTTCTCGTGAAAATACCAATGAATACATCGATCAAAATGGATATGGATTCGGATGGAAGGCCTCAGTAGATCAAACAAGATCTGAGCACTTATTGGATCATTGCTCTATCTCACAAAGAAGGCGGACATCACCTTTGATGTAGGTGTATGTGCAAGATTTCAATCGCTCCAAAAGAAAGCCACATGATCGCAGAACAAGAGAATCTTGAGATATTTGATAGGAAGCCAAGAAGTTGGCTTATGGTATCCAAAGGAAGGTGGATTCAAGCTAGTTGGCTATTCGGACTGACTATGCTAGATGTAGAGTGGACAGAAGAGCACTTGTGCACATGTCAAATGCTTGAAATAAAGCTAATTTCACGGTTTAGCAAAAAAGCAAAATTCAATAGCCACCTCTACAAATTAAATCAATACATAGGCATGGCAAACAAGTAGCCCAAATCCTATGGATGAAAGAAGGTGAGAGACTATGAAGTTGAAGAAAAGGAAATTCCAATCATGTGTGATAACACAAGTGCAATTGCAATCACTCGAAATCTGTGTTGCACTCAAGAACAAAGCATATCGATGTCGGATATCACTTCATAAGAGATCATGTTGAAAAGAAGAACTCAAGCATGAGTTAGGGTTAATTGGTGAGCTAACACTCGGAAGACTCAAAGAAAAGAAATGAAACACAAAAAGAAAAAAGGATCAATTCTCAAAATCGCCTAAATGAATCACCCATGCCGGAAAGACAATATACCGAATTAGGCTGACACAAATGAGTCACCAGAGAATCGTGACCGGAAGAGTTAAATCGGCTAAGGGATAAGTTGAGTCATTTATGAGCAAAGTGACAAAAACGCATCGTTTTTACTAAGTGGGAATGTTTTTAAGAATGACGTCGATAATGATGATGTGTACGACAAAAAAGCTGCATACCAAGCTTATGATTGGATATAAATGTTGCCGCATTAAATTCGAGACATTAAATGCTAATCGGCGTGCAAAATCTAAGCCGTTGATTTCGATCACATTTCAAAAACCACCCGCACGTCCTTTCGTAAACCATACTTAACCCATTTTCGCCTGTTTTCTCTCACATATCACCAAAACGGTTCATTTCTATCTCGGAAGCAAAGGCAAAACTCTCTCAAAACCCTCTCGATATTCAAATCAAATTTCTAAGTTTCTTTTCGGTGAAATCCTCGAAAAATAGCATCAACCTATGATTTTGTCAAGCTAGGAAAGCAAATCCACACAGGGTCGACCAGTGATTTCGAGGGCATGGTCAAACAGGGGTCCGATGATGCCCTCATAAAGAAAATCGCTTTGAAAAACTCGAAAAGTCCGGGCTAAAACCATTTCGACAATGGAGTTCTCAATGACCTATGTGGAAGAGGTCGCGATTCTACGTGAATGCTGAGATTCACGATGAAGGGATAAAATCATCTGCTCACGGAAAGAAGTTCACCATCTCTCGCCAAGGATTTGGTTTAACACCGCTCACTACCGACGGAAGGAGCATCGAAAATCAACGAAGTTGATGTGACTGGCTGCACGGAGGAAGTAGCCAAATCCGACTATCTTTGATAAAATAGTCTACACAACAAACAAGAGGCTGCGAAGGAGGACTACCACAAGTTGTTGGACATAGTTGCCAAATGCATGACATCAAATTTGGCGGCTTTGACCAACTATCAAAAGCAAAGTTGATCGTAATGGCCGCGATCATTGAAGAAAGGAAAATAAACTGGGCTGAGTTTGTCTACAACAGACTACGCCCGCAATGTAGGAACAAATCCTTCAAGGAAGATGGTGCATTTGGAGGATCCTGGGATATGGCCTGGTGATTGGCCGGTGATGGAGGAGTGAAAGGAGTCCTCTTCGACATGGAAAGACGTTCCATGTAAACAAGAGGATGTTCGAGATCAAACCTCTCAGCGCGCAGAAGAGAGCCCACGCCAAGAGAGCTGATACAAGTGAGGGGAATTAGCGACCCTGAAGATACGATTGTTTCCTCTCCACCAAAGAAGAAAGTCGCCCTGCTAAGAGAATCTACGCCCTGCAGCTAAGAGAAAACAAACTCGCTCCCGCCCCTGCAGCCGAGTCACTGCCCCGCAGCCGTGTCTCCCGCCCAGCCCAGAAGCGGCCGAGAAGGAACCTCAAGTACCTTCTCCGGTCGTCAAAAAGAGGAGAACTCGATAAGCCAAGACGGCTGCTCCTCGAGAAGAAAACACCAAGATCGACCCCACCGCCCAAGACTCGGAAGAAACTCTCTGAACCGGAGGTCCCTCTGCACGAACTAAGAGACGACGAAGAATCATCAAGCGATCCGAGCTTGAGAAACCGGGCTGAGTCACCACTCTCACCGGAGCAAATACCGGAAACTATTTGAAGAAGTAGAGTCCCAGATATAATTGATGAAACACTAAATCTGTTGAAAGCGTCAGAGGCAAACAAGACACAGGCTGATTGTTGTTCGCACAGTGAGACACAAGAAGAAGCTGAAAGAGATGATGATGTGATGATCCTATCCCCACTTTATCCAGACATCCAAAATCGTGCATGAGTGGAGAAAGTGGAAATTGAGTCGATCCAGGAAGCAGTTCCAACGGGCCGAGTTTATCAAAGAAGAAGAGGAATCGATGAACTTTCTTGGAGTGACCACTGTGGTCCAAGCATTGGATGAAGAAAAATCGCACGATATCTTACGGATCTTCAAAGACAAAGAGAAGGAGAGACAGGCAGAGGAAGGCTGAAGCACGTGAGAAGGCCAAGATCTCCGCCTATCACCGCACCACATAACACACACATCATCTCCTCGACGTCTTATCGATATCGATGAGGATCGGATCCCGCCGCCGCCAAGAAGAGTTGCAAATGCATCAAGCAATGCATGAATCCGAGAATTCTTCATGAGAAGAGAATGATGGAGGGACCAGGAGAGTCCTCCAAAACACACTGAAATCGACCCAATGGGAGTGGTGCGAAGATATTGCCACATTGTTCTGCCGCCACCACTTCCCACTCACTCGGAAGAAGGAATTAAAGAACTGATGATGGCGGGTTAGTGGGGACCCCGGTCGAGCCAACCCCTAATGAAGGTGTCTTACCACCCGCCCCAACTGAACAACACTCAAAAGAGAAACAAACAAATGGGAGTTTGGAGACGAGTGACCCCATTCCAAGTCACTCGGGTGGTGCGCCACTGGGGGAAACTCCTCCATCTGCAGCAAGGACGGAGGAAGGCTGCGGATGACTCCACAACGAATCTAGGAGGCGAAGTGGAGAAGGAACAAACACTCGTGCACACAAAGAAAGTTGTCATCAAGCTCGATACTTGAGATCTGTCTCGGTGAGGTGCCAATCGCTACTCAAGGCCGACGGCCGATGCGTGCGGTCGAGGCACGAAGGAATGACCACGAGTTAACACTGGCGATGAAAGTGCAATCCATGGGGTTGAGACTCCAATGGATGCCAACACAAAAGACCCTAAGACAAACAGACACTGCGAAAGGGAGGTCCGAGCCTCATTGCAGTTGAGACTGCAGGAGGTAATGAAGGCCAACGGAGGTTGAGACTTCCGGGGTAAAAAAACCGAAGTAGAGAACATCCTCCCTGCTATCATTGATCCATCCGAAAAGGAGATTAGTGCACTTCACGACTCCCGGATAATCCCGATGTAACTTTTTTGGGATCGGAAGAAGACGATGAAGCCGAGTCATCCCCTGTGGTCGATCCAAAAGACTCACTAAGGATGTTCCAACCACGAGCAAGTCGACCTCAAGACTACTCATCAAACTTTCAATTTTGATGATGAGCCACCCATGGAAATCTCATCATTGTCCGATGACGCTTGATAAGGCCGAGGACCATCAACTCAATTGGAAAAACTAGCCGAGACCGACAAAGTGTTGAGACAGTGAGGCTCGGCAAAAGTCGGGTCCACTTCACAAAGACCCAGTACAAACAGAGTCCATGCGCAGTGCTCCCCAAGCCGCGAGTTCGACTCCACAAGGAACTTCACGCGCCCCTCTCATCATTGAACAAATCCCGGTTGGCGTGATGATTCCTTTGTAGAATCATTTCCTTTCTCTCGGAGGTACCCGACCTCCCGACGAGTCGAAACGATCTTGCGCACTTCCACAAAACCAGATCCTGTCATTCCATCGGATACCATCATTCCACCGCTTATGATTTTGACGCTTTGGCCATCACCGCAATGGAGGAAACAACTGAAGTTCGGGAGGTGTTCAAAGCATTATTTGCGAAAATTGAACGGATGGAGAGGCACCAGGCCTCGATGGACATGAGATGACAACAGAGATGCCAACTGATCGCGACTTGAGAGGCATAATAGTCGAATCGTGGGAATGGTGGCAACAAAGAAAGAAACAATGCGTGTGGAACAAGCTAGATACTTCAGACATTGTTCAACAAGTTGTTGGTATGGAGAGTCGAGAATGCTCTGATGCAAAGACGAAATTGAGAGAACACATTGAGCACATGCATGAAGCTCACACTTTGTTGAGATAAAGGCTGCGTGAGCAAAATAAGAGTGATCTCCAGCGTATGGAAGAAAACATGGATAGAAAATTCAGCCTTCTCATGGGTGAGATGAAGCTAATTTCAAAGAGTCCAACGCTACTCGCTCAATTTTGCGCCGCATATTCCGCAGCCAGACTCGAGGCGGGAACTCGTCTATCGGCAGGCTCGATTTCACTTGCAAGTATGTTTCGGGGTTCCTCTCTCCTTTGATGATGCCAAAAGGGGGAAGAGGAATACCTAAAAGCGTGAAGAGTTCGATGTTGAAAAGGAAGGAGCACCGCAAAGGGAAAGACAAATGAGAAGTGTCAAAACAAAAGAAAGGAAAGTCGATTGAGGGGAAGGATCGAAAGATATGACATTGATGATTGCACAAACCCCCCAACAAGGTCTTGTCACAATGATATTATCGGAAACTCCCAGTGACTCTGCCACTCCAACACTCTGCTGCATCTATGGCCGAGAAGAGAAAAACATTGAAGCGAGGGATGGAGGAAGTGGAAGGAAGGTTGAATGCCCGAGTTATGGACATCTTGAAACAACATGGAGGCATTCCGGTGACAGAGACACTTATGCCATCTCGGATGTCGGGACCGAGCCACGATCACTTGATGAATTTAAAACGCTCGCATCCCGAAGGATACTTCGCAAACATGTCTATGGCTCAAGCTTGGGACTGTCTTGGGAAAAGGGTTTCACGTTATGTGAAGAAGCGACGAGGGCAGCGTGAGACTACCGGTAGTTACTCTCTTTCGGTCACTCCGCTGGTCACTCACCGGAAAGAAGAAGACCCCAGACAATACACGCCCGG
Organism: Rehmannia glutinosa; assembly: GCA_016081115.2. Taxonomy (NCBI): domain Eukaryota; kingdom Viridiplantae; phylum Streptophyta; class Magnoliopsida; order Lamiales; family Orobanchaceae; genus Rehmannia; species Rehmannia glutinosa. The sequence continues at coordinate 78,916 of JABTTQ020002953.1, read as the reverse complement.
AGGAAAAGGAAGAAGCGATGGTGGAGGCGGAGGTTTCGGACCTAGGCCTCTTGCCCAAAAACATTGAGTACATAGATCCGAGGCAAGAAAGGAGGGATCTCTTTGGGGTGGTCTTGCCCAAGTAGCCAATCTGCCAAGTGGCTAAAAGCAATCTTGAGTATGCAAAAAGAATAGAAGAAGAAAATAAAAGACAAACTCAGCTATGGGAGGAAAGACAAGAGAGATTAAGAAGAGATGAAGCTTCCGGAAGGCATATGAAAAAGAAGAAGAAGAGCGGTGAAGATGAGAAAAAGAGAAGAAGACCAGAAGATGACAGAATCGAAGATGAAAGAAGAGGGGCGGCGAAGGAGATGAAGTGTTCTTTGTCCACCCCTTCATGTATTTTACTATGTAAATACATACTATGTAAGTCTTCTCGCATAAAGTCAGAAATTCTCTATTTTTTGTAGACAAATGTTTGCTCGATACACCTTGTAAAACAACAGATTGTGTAAAAGAACAAGAATGTTATGATCAATAAAAGGATTGATTCTACGCATACATTCTATGTGAATGCACTATCTCGTATGTATCTTTGCTATTTACATTTTGAATGTTTTAAGTTTTGGCATCATCAAAAAGGGGAAATTGTTGGGAAATTTATTGTTTAGATTTTGATGAATGCCATGTAAAACTTAGAATAGGAAATTGACACCCCATTTTTGTTGTAAACGCATTATAACAAATAGGGCTGGGTCAAGTGAGTTAAATCACTATGCCTAAACATGCAAGAAGACAATGGAGACTAGAAGGAAGACTCATTGCGGAGATGTGAGTATGGCAAAGAAGAGAAGACGGGAACTAGAGTGAAGGTGCGGTGAGTAAAGTATCGGTCAAGTCAACTCAAGATAGCCAAGTCTCAAGTTGAAGTGACGGAAGAGTCATTCAATGATTGAAAGTCGACTCTAAGTCATCCGGGAAAGCAAGGAAATGCGATCAAGTCTAGATAATCGAAAGAGATCCGTTGCACGTAAATCAAGAGAATTACTTAAACAAGTAATATCTCCATGCTACCTTTCTCGAGTGCTCGATCCGCGAAGCATGCAAGGAGAATAAACCATGGGAAGTACTACACCGTGTCGATTTAAAAAAGTCAAGAACAATTCATACGAGGAAGTGGCAATGCCAAGGATCGCAACAAGACAAGCCAACGACCACAAGTGACTTTCAAAAATAAGCTATCTCCTCAACAGGCGATTTTTGAAAGATCACTATAAAAGGCGAGGAATAACTCGAGAGAGAAAAACGCAGTTACCTTGACCAAATACAAGCAAGAAAGAAACATTTTGTAACCTGAAACATTCTCAAGTTATTAAACGCTCAATCCTCAAAGCCTACATTACGAAGAACATCAATCCAACACTCACCTGTGAAGGAAAGATAACTTCAATCGGTTGAAGAGGAAATTCAAGAATCGAGGGGTCTACATTCCACGAAGGATTGTAGGAAGGTTAGTCGAACCATCTTGAGCTTTTGGAGGGCTTCGTGATCAAATCCAAAGAGCTTGAGCAAGTGAATGTTTTAGTAGCAAGCAAAGCCTTTGTGAAGAAGGCTTTCGAGTCGTCGAGAAGCGGTGAGTGACCAAGGCGTCTCGGTGAGTCCCGAAGGATCAAGTCAAGTCGTGTGTGTGATCAAGACTTGTCTCGGGGATTACCACTTTGTATCTTGATCAATACCTAGTGGATTCCTCCAGGAGTTGGAGAAGAGAGGAGTAGAAGAATTACACCATCTTGAACCTCTATAAAAATTTATCGTGTCATTTACATTTTAAAGACTTTAATTCCTGCATCTTATTTGTCTAATTACGACATATTTGCTATCCATTTGATAATCTCTAAGTACTAAAACCCAGACTAAATCATAACTAAACCAAACTTAAGGGTGTTAAGTCTTCCAATAAAACAAACCACAATTGAGCTAATTCATCTTAACAGTGAGTTATTTTATCAACAATTTCGGTCGAGTTTGTTGAGTGACTAACTCTCTGATTAACTAAATTGGATGTCCACCAGACACAATGTAGTATAACAACTCCGAACTTTTAAAAGGATTAAATCGAAAATTTGGTAAGGTTTATTCAACCCCCTTCTAAACCTTACACTTACACCCCCCTTGGGACCTACACATATATTTAAGAAATATTTCACTTTAGGAAAAACATTTAAGATAATATTTCATTTAAATAACATATAACTTATCACACAAAATATAAACAAAAAAACATATTAAAATCAAAATAGGGAATAAAAATTAAAACAGAAAAAAAAAGGCGGTCAAATGGTATTTGCTTTGGAAGTTGGAGAGAAGAAGAACGAGAGACGAGGAGAGTGTGTGCGCGTTGGAGAAATAGACATAGGGGAATGGAACAAAGATGTCTGCTAATCCAATACCATTAATTAATGCTCCTAATTTATTTTTGAAAAGAACTCTTGTCTCACTTTACGCTTTCTATGATCTTTTCCCCCACGTGTCCCTTCCTTTTTTTCTTTTATTTTTTGTTTCCCTAATTTAATTTCTTTTGTCAAAGGCCAAAAAGAAGACATATATTTGCTCCTTTGATGACTCATGCCATGCATGCAGGACGAATGGGCCACATTCACTGGATCCGGGCCATAGCTGCTGCCACGCCCTCCAACTGGAAACGAGTCGGATCCAGGCATACGGGTACGGATCCTTTTTTCTTGGGTTTTTGTTTTGGATAAATAAAGCACGGTTTTCTCGGGTGTACGTCTTTGAAAACTTTGACTGATAGACGACGACAATACCAAAGCCTCTCTTGAAATGCAGGATAATAAAGTCCAGATTTCCATAAGTAACTCATATATAGAGAGAGAGAGAGAGAAATTATGCAGCAGCATTGGCAACAGCAGTTGAAAAACACAACACGTAAATAGGCCATAGCTTAGCTAGCTAGGCTGTGTTTGTCTTGTCCCTTTTTTGAAGTCTCAAAATCCAAATAAGAAAACATCTGAGGAAGAAGCTTCCGTTGTTTACGCCCATAAATTCAAAACCCAGTACTTTTTCTTTTTTGTTATTATATAATATATATATATATATCTTGTGTCAACAATAATAATGGCGGGTAATGGCGGGTTTGAGGATGACCCGTTGGCTCCGGGTTGCTATTCGCAGCTTCTTTTTGGGGATGAAATTTCGGGTCTTGTTGAAACAGATCATGCCTGCTTTGGTTTTACTAATACTACTTCATTTTCACCACCTGATGATAATAATGTTAATAATATAATTAGTACACCGAAAATGCTGTGTTTTGGTGATTATGCAAAGCAGTGCAATGGGAAGAAAACGGGTCAGAAATCCGGACTCACACGCATGGATACCCCATTGCCCATTTCCAATGTCTCGGTATTTTTTTTAATAACTGTTTTTATATATATTTTGTGTGTGTGTTCAAGTGTTTTATTTTATTTAATTTTGTTGGCGGTGCAGAAGAAGAGAGACGGGTCGGGTATTCAGAATTCGGGAGCTTGTTCCGGAGCCCCGACAGGAAGTCAAAGAAACAGTAAGAAGCCAAAGTCAGATAATTCTACAGTCAGGGGCAGCCATGCAAAGGTGAATTAATTAATTAATTAATTTGCATTTTTTCAATGTGTGATGTGATTGCAAATTGTACCCATATACATACTGATGTTATATTTAATTTAACATTATGATTTTCAGTATTAGTTTTTATGTTTTGTAATTAACTTTTTGGTGTGATTTTGATAAACTCTTTTTTTTTTTTTTTAGGTTGTTAAGAAAGAGAAGCTTGGCGACAGAATCACAGCGTTGCAACAACTCGTGTCGCCATTTGGCAAGGTCAATTTTCTGGATTTTGTTTTTTTAACGAATCGGATAAAATCGGGAATTAATGTTCATAGCTGTTTTAATTTATTTACTGACTTACTGTTGGAATAGTTTCTATTTTCTTGTCAAAAATACTAAAGAGACCGTTAGACGTTAGTCATTGGCTTTTCATCGGTTTTTTAATTATGACGTTGTCTGATTCACTTATGATGCAATGTATTATGTATATAGAAGGTATAAATTTGTATTATTACATGAATTTTAATATTGATGGGCCGATGGTGCAGACGGATACAGCATCAGTGCTTCATGAAGCATTAGGTTACATCAGATTTTTGCATGATCAGGTGCAAGTCCTATGTTCTCCGTATTTGCAGCGTCGGTCACCTTCCTCGGAGAAGCCTTATTATCCTGTAAGTTTTCCTTTTGTGTGGGTGTGTGTGTGTGCATGCATATTCTAATTGTTTTAGGATTTATGTAAAATCTCCAATGCTTGTCCATTATGCGTTTTAGTTAGCTTAGTGGACGTAACGAAGGGAAGTATTAGTCATATCAATCTGCTTTAACTAATTGATCGATCACTTTTCCCTAAAACAATTATATGGCCGACGAGTTATAAATTGATAGAATTTCAGTTATAGGGACAGGGGTTGTGAATGTTTATAGTAATATTAGTGTCAAATGAGCTTCATTCATTCGGCCTAGTTTGGCTGAATGAAAAATTCTATAGTTAAAGAGGACGGGATATTGAAGGTATTAGTCAAAATTCAGAAGATAACGTTTAGAGTGGAAGCGAAAGTCCATTTATAGAAATTATAGTATGAGCTTTTTTAGAGAGTGTTTGCAAACTCTACAAAAAGTGCTTCCTAGCTTCTAGATGCAAACAAAGAGAATTGCTTTTTTTTTTTATAAATATATAGTTTGCAAACACTCCTTAATATATATGGACTTTTTAAGAAGTGCTTAATTATTTGAAATAGATTTTCAGACAACCGCATCATAATTGATTCATGAATTTTTAACAGGGCGGCGAAGGCGAGAGCAAGAATAATGAAAAAAAGAAAGAATGACTTGAGAAGCCGAGGTTTGTGTCTTGTACCTGTGGAGCTCACTTTGCACGTGGCCGACTCTAATGGCGCTGATTTGTGGTCATCGGCTGCCATGGTCGACACTGTTTCGACAAGCTGATCGGTGAATCTTTCCGATTTTCTACGTTTTGTTTTGCCTATCCACAATTTTGTAGTATGCTGAATGGAAGTTGAAAGTATTGTAATGTTGAAAAGATAAAGGAAGTGGTAAATATTAGATGTAAGTAGGTCGAAGAAACGGAGTTAGTTGTTTTAAGTGTTTTGATATTTTGGCTCCTAGTTGTGTGTTTAGAAAGCAGGCAAAAATTAAAGGGTATTATGGGGTGCAACAAGAATGGCAAATATGTATTATGTCTGGCCACTTTTTGGCATAGTGGAACACGACTTTTATGAAATCTGTACTGATAAGTAACGTTTTATTTGTTTCCTTAACAATTTTCGGCTTTCATGTTTCTAGAATTTGAAAACACAGCGAATATTTGGATATTGCAATATAATTTATTTTATGGATATGTCTCACTATGGAATATGAGAGGAATAGGAAAAATGAAACAAAAATATTCAACTTTGTATTTTTACGGATGAGATCTTCTATTCCAAAATCGTGTTTCATCTTCTATTCCAATCATGTGGATGATTGACAAGTGTATTACACTTACTAGTATATTTATTTTCAAGCATAAATCAAGCATAAATTGTGGGGTTCTAATATGGTAAGTGTAATACACTTGTCAATCATCCACATGATTGGAATAGGAGATGAAACACGGTTTTGGAACAGAAGATCCCATCCGGTATTTTTATGGTCACAATGGTACAAGCTCTTTCATGACAATAGGTTGGGGTTTGAATTTTGATCCCGTATATGAGTGGGTGTGTATAATGATATTCCCTTGGCAAAATTGTAAATTTGGAAAATTGATCCTGTAACTTAAGGTGGGTATCAAAATTGATCATGTTAGTTTTTTAGGTTTTAATTTGGACATGTAAATTTTAAAAATTGTTCAATTTTATACATATTTGTCATTGGAATGTTGCAAAACCACCGAAAATTGACCCGTGATTTGCAAACGATTCTAAAATTGACAATATTTTGATTTTCTGCTATTTTTGGGTGACTTCACATATATTAATCCATATTAATTATAACTGTTAATAATGTAGATTAATGTCATGTCACCTAAAAATAACCGGAAATAAAAAAAATCTCAATTTATATTAAGCAACTTTTAAAATAAACAGAAAGATATTTCGGAAGGCGGGCATAAGGGAGGCTTTGGAGGTGAGGATGGGCATCTATCCCTTGTGTCAGATAACAATAAGGAAAATTGAAACCCTTCCAAGTTGGCTAACCTTGCGGAAGTTTGGGGTACTTTGGAAAAAGGGGAATCGAGTAAGACTAGTGGCGGGGACCTTAGAGCCTCTTAAAGGCTGATGAGGATCTTTATATTCGTGATATTCAACCAATTCCGATGGTGTTTGAGTTTACTTGACGACACACCGGCAAAAAATGGATATGGGAGCAACATCTTCAAGTAAGAATTCCCCTGTTGGTTGTATTCTGATTGTGGATAATTTGTTTGAGGTTATATTCAAAGGAATGTTATTCGAGCGCCGATTGGAGATATTTCAACGAAATTTAACTCCCAGAATCCTGGCTCCAATTTAGGATCAGATCCTGTTAAGAAGAATTTGAAACAAATGAAAGGTAAAAAAAAAAAAATGGACTCTGATTCAAGTGCAATAGTGGGCAAAAAGAGGTTGTTGGATCTTAATAATAGTGTGGAAGGTAGCAATAGGATCGGGGGTAGGGAGAGCAAGAAGTTGAAAGGCAACGAGGATTTGCCAGTGGAGATGACTAGGGTGGAGGTAGCCAGCCCCAACTGGCCGCAAATTGATCAATGAGACTAATCTCATGGAATTGTAGAGGTTGGGGTCCTTCTACAATTTCTTAATTGAAGGAAGTCACCTTCCGTGCGAAACAAAAAAAAGTTACTTTTGTTGCTACTACGTTATGAAAAAAATTAGGATTTAGTGATAGATGGTTAAGTGTAGATCCGAGTTGGCTTAAGTGGAGATTTACTAGTGTGTTGGGCTAAGAATGTCAAAATTATCCAAGCCTTTTGTTGTTCTTTTTGTGTGGAATTGCAAGTTGAGTGTGAAAATCGGATCTTTTGGGTGGTATTCGTGTATTCTAGTATGGAGCGATTGGTGAGACAAGATCGGTGTGAGTATCTCTTGAATGAGAAGGATAAATGGGGGATAATTGGGTTCTTGGGGGGACTTTAACGATATTTTGGGTGGATGTGATAAAAACGGAGGAGAATTAGGTCGGGTCTAGCTTTTGAAATTTGAAACTTTGTGAGGATATGGAAATGGGGAGGTTGGTTTTTCCGGGTATAGATTCACTTGGGCTAATAATAGAGAAGATGAGGGATCCGTGGAAGAAAGGATTGACAGATTTTTTGGGGCACCTTCCTGGATGTTGAATTTCCCAACAACTAAGGTTAAGCATATTCCTCGTGTTTCTTCCGATCACCAGTTACTTCTGTTAGATTGGAATTCGGATCAAATTAAAGGAAAAAAGAGATTTTGCTTTGATAAGAGGTGGTTGGATAAGAGTGAAGTGAATGTTGTGGTGGAGTCATCTTGGAATACAACTATTGTGGGTACAAAGATGTTTCAGATCCAAGGCAAAATCAAGCAAACAAGGGTGGATCTTATCCAGTGGTGTAAGAAGTCGAATTTTAATTCTACCAAGAAGATTTTAGAACTTAATGGTCAATTGGAGTGTCTAATCAGTGAAGGTTCTAATAGGGATTGGGAAAAATGGCAGAGTCTTAAACAAAAGTTGAGTGAAGCTTACCATGAAGAGGAAATTTATTGGAAACAAAACACCAAGTTTTTACATGCTTGTGTGGTGCAAAGAAACCGTTCCAATGCCATTGATAGGTTGATTCGTGATGACGGGGAGGTTTGTAATTCTGTTGTAGCTATCGAAGGAGAAGTTACTGAGTTTTATCAAAAGCTCTTCGAATCCTCTAACCCTCCGTTGGACATCTCTATCTTATCCGGGATCCCTAGTACTGTCAATGAGTCAGCAAAGCTATGGTTGACCAGAAATGTGGATGAAGAGTAAATCAAAACAGCTTTGTTTGAGCTTCACCCTCATAAAGCGCCTGGTATTGACGCTTATGTCTCCAATTTTTTCGAATTTTGGTACTTTATTAAAGATGCTTGTCTTTCTTTGTAAAAAAATATTCACCAAAAACTCTTGAAAAGTGTTAATCATACCCTTATCACTCTTATTCCAAAAGTGAAAAATCTATCATCAATCTCTCATTTTAGGCCTATTAGTCTCGCAGCAACATTGTCTATAAAATTATCTCTAAAATTCTTGCAATTAGGCTCAAGCCTTGTCTGTCTTCTAGTATTGTTGATTGCCAAACAACTTTCATTCCTGGGAGGCAAATCAGTGATAATACGGTTATTGCTCATGAATGTTTTCACTATCTTAATGGTCTTAGGAATAGTCCAAAAGCATTTATGACTTTCAAGTTGGACATGGCTAAAGCATACGATAGAGTGGAGTGACACTTTCTTGTGAGAATTATGGAAAAAATAGAATTTCAAAAAACATTCATTGAGTGGATCTATGTTTGTGTTTCTTCGGCCTCATTTTCTTTCCTTCTTAATGGCAGTGTTTCTGGTTATGTGGTGCCTTCTAGGGGAATCAGACAAGGGGCCCCGATTTCCCCTTATCTTTTCCTAATCCTTTCAGAAGCTTTGTCTAATTTAATTAAGTAGTTTTTTTTGGGTTCTGAGTTTAAAGGTCTCCGAATTGCTAGAACTGCTTTTGTGATCACTCATTTGTTCTTCGCCGATGATTCCCTTTTATTTTGTGAAGCTTCTATTCCTCAAGCCAAAGTCGTGGAATCTTTGTTGGATAAGTATTGTGTAGCCTCTGGTCAACTAGTCAGTCTTGTAAAATCTCCTATCTTCTTCAATAAGAATACCTGCAATCTCATTAAAGAGTCCATTTGTCATATTCTTAGTGGGGTTCATGAACAAAGGAAAATAAAACATTTGGGACTTTCGTTAATTGTGGGTAGATCTAAAAAAGAAATCTTTGAATTCTTGCTTGATCAAGCTAGGAATAAGGTGGATAATTGGAAAACTAAGTTTTTGAGAATTGCTGGTAGGGAAGTCCTTATCAAATCTGTGTTGAATGCTTTACCGGTGTATATCATGCCCTTTTATAAAATTACAAAAACGATATGTCAAGATATATCTATGTTTTTTGCTCTTTTTGGCGGGGCTCTCCTATGGTTGGGCATAACAAAATTCATTGGGCTAAATGGGCTAATCTTACTAAGCCTAAAGATGCAGGGGGTGGGTTTCCATGAAATTGGTACCTTTAACAACTGTTTACTTGTTAAACAACTTTGGAAACTCTTTACCCAACCAAACCTTCTGGTGTCTAAACTTCTCAAGGCCAAATATTTTCCCAAAGGGGGATTGTTGAATGTGGTGGCCAATTCCCAAACTTCTTGGATTTGGAAGATTTTGGTTCAAGCCAAATATATTCTCCAATTAGGTCTTAGGTTTTAGGTTGGGGATGGTAAGTCTATTCGAGTTTGGGACCATCCTTGGATTCTGTAATATCCGAGATTTTATTTAGGCCTTTTATTAAGATTGTGATATTATTAGATGAGAATTTTAGTTATACGGGCTTAAACTCTTTTTTTTTAATCCAATTTTTTCAAGCCCAAAAATCTTATTAGCCGAAATTCATGCCAATCCATATTACTTTAGCCCATTATTCACTTTTATTAGCCCAAGCTCAAGTTTAACCGGGTATTTTTAGCCCATTATTATTATAACCATTATTAATTCCCTCTCCAGATAAAACTCGATTTCAGATAAGTCTTTACTTAATTCCAAACCTTGAAAAACTCTATTATCTTCACTTATTTTTATCAAGAACCTAAAAGTTTTAAAATTCCAGCTTATCTCCTAAACCGAATTTTCATAGAGCCTTAGAGTAACCTGATTGTTCAATACAAGCCTATTTATATACAACCCTCCCGTGAAAAACATGAAATTATTACATCAAAAAAAATTCTATCTTCACAACCCTCCTGCAAAAAAAAAAATAATTCCATTGCCAAACAATCCAATTTCAATCCAAAATGAAAAAGAAGAAAAGACTTGTCGAGCTTCGCTGCTCACAGCCGGAAACCCCTCCATTTGTTGTTTTGTTCACGACCCCAAATCACCCAAAATCCTTAATTCCGAGCCCAAACTGGCGCCACCACGGGCCACCACCAAAATCTCGTCACGCCACCACTACTGTTCCCCCCCCAAATTTCTGGTGTCCAAACCCACGAGCTTCGGCCGGAAAACCTCATACGGTGTGTGTGTTTGCGCGAGAATTAACAGAAATAAAAGGACGAGAGAAAAGAGGATGGGAGGGGGGCTGTTACGGGGAAGCAAGAAAACAAGAGAGCTGGGAGAACTGAGAGTATTCTTGAGAGATTAAGAAAAAAATAGAAAGTGAGCTATAGAAGAAAAATAAGAAACAGATGGGTTTAAGGGAAAAGGAGAAAGAAAAACAGAAAGAAAAAAAAAAGAAAAAGAAGAAAGGAAGAAAAAAAAGACAAAAGGAAGAAAAAAAATTAGAATTATAGAGAAGAGATTTGGAGGGGTTGTTGATGGAGAAGGTAAGAGGGAGTTATGGGGAAAGAAAAGGAAAAGTAAGAGAAAAAGGAAGAAAATAGATAGAGGGAAAGGGGTTTACGGGAAGAAGAAAAAATAAAAAATAAAGGAAGGCGAAGAGGCAAAAAAAAAAAAAAGAAGAGATAAAAGAAAAATGAAGATGGAATGGGAGTTGCAATTTGATTTTCTCAATTGAGTATTTGACCAAAGTGATGTGTTAATCAAACTTAACCTTTTTACAACCATAATTCTTACCAAATTCCAATCTACTATCCAAATTTTAATTTATTTCCAGGTTTGACCCCTAATATTTTCAACACTTCATTCAAACCCTTCAACTTTATAGAATATTATTTTTTTAAGAGCCCCTATTTAGGATTTTAGAATATTATTTTAAGTTTATAAATCTAGAGTATTCAAGGTTACTAGTATTATATTTCTATTGATTAGGCGATTTATCAAAGCGAGGATTAGGAGTGCTTGCATCCAACACTTTTTAAGTTCTACTTATTTTCAAGATACGTTCAAGGTGGGGTTTGTTTTCTAAACTTTATTTCCCTTGTTAAATGCTTAGATTATTTTGCATGATTGTGTAGTACAGTTGCTTTAGACACCCATGAGTCAGGGACTCAAGAAGTCCGGGGTCGATGTATCCCTCAGGTGGAACCCCTGCAGTGCAATCTATGTCTATGTCTACGGTTTTTCAAAAGATCTATGCTATGTTCTATTGGATTGTATTTGCATGCCTATGTGAGATATCTGTGTATTTAGCTTGGACAATTTTGACTCACTGAGCTGTGTCGCTCACCCCATATATAATCAAACTTTTCAGGTTAAGGTGTTGGTAGTAGTTATTGGCGGTGGATAATGGATAACCTATGAAACTACTGGAATAATATTTTTATTTTTAAAATATTGTTTTTTAATTAAATAAGAAATTATTATACGAATTATGATTTTTCTATGAAACTACTAGAGTGATGTCTTTTTCTAGATGTTAATTTTCAATTGAATAAGAAATTGTTAAACAAATTATTATTTTCTAAGTATTTACCTATCTTCTAGACTTGTGTGATAATTAATTGGTGTTACGAATGTTCAAACTAGAAATTTTCGAATTGAGATAATAAATGTCGAATTACTATGATTTTCTAAGTTTATTTATGTAAATAGACTAAAAGGGATATTTTTATTATATAAACATGTAAATGTGCGAATTTGTTAGAAATAAATGAATATATGAATTTTCTATACTTTATAATTTGCTCACTTCACAATTGACTCAGTTTAATTTTAAATTTTTTTGAATGAAATATATTTACATGCCTATTTTCTCTTATAAATAAATGTATGTACGCGATTTTTTACAAAGTCTTTCACTTTGTCAAATGGTCTCATTAGAATTATATGTAGATGTCAAATTTTATTCAAATTATTTAATTCGAGTGATTCCACTGTAATTATTGTTCTTTTGAAAATTAAATGGCTCGCTATAACAAGTTGTCTTTCTCTTGTTTTCATTAGTACGAGTTTTGCATGTAATTTGGGCTTAATTGTGGTTAGAATAAGTTGATATGCACGCGTTAACTGAGTAAAATGGGCCATATTCTCATAAAGTGGAAAATGTATTACGTTTTGCTCGTTTTGTAGGAATTAAACGATATTTATAGCATTTTGGTGACAAATCAGAGCATTGCGGTAAAGGACCGCCAAGAATCGAGTGAATATGTGATGTTTGGAGTTGAATCGAGAAGAAGTCAGATGAACCGGACAAGAAACAGACTTGAACGGAGCAGAATTGTCCTTAGCAGGGATGCACGGGCAGGGCGTGCATTATATCTTTTACTTTCGATTAGTTAGACATGAACATGAATAATTTGTCTATGAATTGTTTATTTTCCATGTCCCTAAACATCTTGTGATTCCGGGTTTTGAGATTAGGTTAATGGATACTTTTGTTTGATGTTTAATTGCAATTGAAGTTATTATTTCAAACCCTATTCGAGTACTGCTTTTTATTTCTTGTTTTATCAAATGGCCATTGGTTTAACTTGTTTTGATGTATTGATTCATAATTCGAGAGATGAGTTTCAATACTAGATCTTGAGTACTTGACATGAATTTTTGCATATTGAGAAGTCTGTAAATATTTATGAGGATTAATAATCTTTTGTGCTTTTGGGAGTTGGATATCTAATGCTGAATAGAGATGCTAGCATAGATAATTCAATCAACGTTTTTATAAACATCTCAAGAGGGGATAAAATACTTTTGTGATTGTCTTATATGGAAGAATAATAATAACTTTGGTTTTGATTAATCGGATAACAAGAGAGATATTAATCAAACCATAACCCGGAATCCATTCATCTCCTTGATCTTTCAATCAACTCTTACTTTGTCTTTTTATGCAAATTCTTGTCTTAGTTTTACAAACCAACAAATTAAATTTTGATCATCTAGATAAAAATAAGACTATCACAATATCAATACTTAGTACACTAATTTATTAGTCTCTGTGGATTCGACCTTGCTAACCCCCTGTTCTATAAACTACACCGTACACTTACGGTGAAGCTAAAAATAAGATGAACAATACAATCATTAAATTAAGAAATGTTGTATTTATAAAAGGTGTATTTTCTTGCAAAGGAAAGAGGTAAGTCTAGACATATTCGTCGAAGACATAATACCATTAGACAGTTGATTTCGAATGAGGTTATTTTGGCTGACTACGTCAAGTCAAAGGAAAACCAAGCGGATCCGCTAACTAAAGGTATAAATCGATATCAATTGTATAAATTGTTAAGAGGAATGAGTTTAAAACCCACAAAATAAAAAATGTTTATAGCGGTAACCCAACCTTGTGAATTGGAGAGAAAGCCAAAATTTGCTCTATTTATATAACCCAAGTTGGAGTAATTGGTTTGGGCCTCTTTGGGCACCAAATTTTTTAAAGGAGGGAGAACCTACATGCTTGTGGGTTTGGTTCAAAACACATACACGCACGTGCGCGTGCCCCCGCTGTCCGTCCACCGGCCGACTAGGCCCGGGTCCAAAACTTATTTAAAAAAATTAATTTCTTCTCCAACCCAGGCTAGTGCAGGCGCGCTGTCTGGCAAAGCGCACGTCGCAAGATCGAGATGGGCGCTACCGTCGTCGCACTGAGCGATTGACGACACGCATCGAGCACATAGATTTTAAATCTCCGCTCGCGCAGAAGTGCGCGGTCGCGCACTTTCGAACTATGGCACATGTTCGAGCAACCAGGTGCATTTTTTGGCTGTAGACATGTCTTTTCGAACCAAAAGACATATCCTTTTCATGAGGCACCTTGAGGCCTATATATATGAAGCCCCTGCTGATGGAAAAATAAAGAAAAATAATAATCTAAAATCGAGCACTCTGCATAACATATTATTTACATTTACTTCCAAAATTTTGAAAGCCTTAAACACTTTTTGTTCGCTGTTGGTTCGACTTTTGCAAGTGCTGATAAGTCTGCATGTTACTCTATGTATTCCCCAAATGTCTCAGTATTATAATTGGATTGTTATTATTTCCCATCTGGTTTATGGCTACAGGTTTGTTGAAATTGGATCATGTATTAGAAATCTAGAAATGATGAAAATTATTGCTGGCTTATTTAGTTTTGGTTAGTACAGGACACTTGGGGAACTAGGATGCGCACAGTCGCTGATGCCACTGGCGATGGGAGTACGGCTAACCTCTCACTTGGGCGTCAACGTGCGAGCGTGCTGTGAGCTGTTCCACGGTACCTTCTGCCGTTCTTGTCAGGATCGCTAGTAGTTTCTTTGTGAGTCTGATACTGTTGTTTTTGAGGATAATCTTGGTGGTAAACGATCCTAAATAATATTATGAAAACTTTTGTGTCTTATTCTCTAACTAACTAATTAAATGCATGGATATTTTGATGAGTTAAGGGTGGAGGTGATTGAACTGTTTTTTAGCTTTGTCAAATTTGGTTGATAAAAAGGAGTTGAAATTATTGGGATTGATAGGGTGGAATGGAAAAGATGGGTGATTTCAGCAGCGCATCCCAACAATCAGAGGCCGGACCCTGACAATGCATTATAGGTTGATTTTTTCCTCTAATTTGTAGTTTGATGTAGTGTAAATAACAGAACAGAAGGTTAATGCTTTGGAGATTTTGTGTGGTTTGGCACAAAGATAAACTCTATGTTAGGCTTGTCTGAATGAAATAAATGACTAAAATAGTTAAATTGTTCTTTCACTGCTATGGTTTTCAGAAGGAAAAAGATATATTGCTGGTTTGAGTTTATAATTTATAAGCATAAGATGGAATGAAATATATATTTTCAACTAATGCAAATTAAATAATTGTTTTGAGTATCCTTTGACTGTGTTTTCATTCTATGCTTCCATTTGGAACTCAGAAAAATATTGAAGAGATCAATGGAACATCTAACTAAGGAAGACGTTTAATATAGGTGCATTGTCTCCCTCTTTTGTCCTTTATGTAAAAGTTTGCTGGAGAGTAGGATATTGACGTCCTTTAGAAATTGAAGCACAATATGAGATGGTACAATTTGCTTGTTTGACTTACACACCTGTTGTATTGGCTTATGCGTTTTGGGTCATTGGTTCCTCATTTTCATATATAGGCTGTAGTGCAACAAAATCTTCTTAATTTTCTGTAATATTGGAACTGATTATGTCACGGCATATTTGTACTCAATTTTTGTGGGTGAAAGGTAATTAGACCTAGAAAGCATAAGCGAATATGCTTGCTCCATCACTTATAAAAATACTTGTTAGTAGATGGAACTTATGTTGTCACTTTTACGAGATCTGTGCTGCTCCACTATATTAGGGTATGATTGGTTGGCATGCCCCAGAAGCCAACTTTCCCATTTCCTTTCCGCAATCACCAACCAACCATCACGCTTCCCGACGCATTCCTCTACTATTACACACATTTTTCATTATATCACATCAAACTCTCCTACCCTGAGTAACCCTCAATCACTAAACAAACACACCCTTAGTGTTCAAGAAACAAGTGGCTCTACATGCTAATGCCTCTTGAAGGCGATTGACAGCTCACCAAACATATCATAAGTAGATTAACTTAATGTTCTAAGGACCTCATTCCAAATATGTAAGTTAAACACAGTTTCTCTAACTGTTTTTCTGCAATTATCATGCAAGTATTTTAGAAGATAATGTTTATTTTACATCGTGGCAGGTACTTGAACATGTTGGATTTGACATCTAGTTGCTCGAAGATGTTGTTCTTGCTGAATAGGTGTATCTTGCAGTGACTTTCCTATGGGAAATTATATTTAAAAACAATAAAGAATACATCATTCCTTTCCATGTGTTTGTGGACAGATAGTTTGAATTTGATAGTTTTAATGCCTGAAGGTTTAGACATTAAAAGGTAACTGCAGTAATCACATGGTGCATGCTTGACTTGTATATGGAGTTTGATATGTAATGCTGATTCTACTTTTGCATTTATCATATGGAGTTATGATATGGTATCGTTCGTCATTTTCCAGATATTGTTAAGTGTTAGGATTCATGCATACAATTAATATATTATCCAACACTTGTCATCAGGAATGTTCAAACTTGCTGTTGCAGTCTCTTGAACTGTAGTTTTTGCATCACCAGTGTAGCATCCTCTCCATAGAATGGTTGGATTTGTTCATTCACCTAAAAGCCAGAGGTTAGCTTGAATCTCATTTTTCTGCCATATCTAGAGCTGTCAAACGGCCAGGCCCGTCGGGCCGCCCCGCCCCGCCCCGCCTAAGGTAGGGGGTGGGTTAAGTATTTAGTAGCCCGCCAAAGGCGGGCCTAACGGGCTAGCCCGCCGCGGGCCACGGGCTTGGCGGGTTGGGTCGGCGGGCGGCGGGCTAGCCCGCCTTAAAAATAAAAAAATGAAAAAAATGAAAAATTACATAAAATAGACAAAAAAATAGGATAATTGATTTTTTATATTTTTATCTCTTATAAAAGTATATATAATATTTTTATAAAATATTTACTTGTTATCCATTAGTATATTTAATTCATTAAAATTAATAATATAAATAAAAAAATTTTTTTTTTTTTTATTTTTTTAAATTTTTGGTGGTTGACCCGCCCAACCCGCACCCAGGCGGGTTGGGTTGGGTTGAGGCTTTCGGCCCGCCACCACAGCGGGGCCGGCCCGCTCCGCCCGCCAAGTGGCGGGTTTTGGCGAGCCACGGGCGGCCCGCCCGCCGCCCGTTTGACACCTCTAGCCATATCCAAGTTGTTATTAAGGGAGTGTTTGCAAACACTTCTACTTTTGGAGGAAGTGATTTGTTGGCGCGGAAGCGGCAAGTAGTTAAGAATGAGAAGTTGGTAGTGTTTGCAAATAGAAACTGAAAATTGAATAAGAAAGTGTTGCAAACACTTTTGCTTTTGGAGAAAGTAATTTATTGCCGCGGAAGCCACAAGTAGTTGAGAATAAATTGAGTGTTTGCAAATTTAAAGTAAAAATTGATTAAGTTAAAAGAGAGTATTTGGCGGCTAATTTGTAAAAACGCTTTATTTGTGTGTAGAAGTCAAACCAGAAGCAGAATCAGAATCTAAAACACATCTCCCCATACTTTTAGATTTTGATTAAATGAAGTAGAATTAGAAGCAGAAGCTGACATTTGCAAAAATTAGAAAGTGATATTTTTCCACCTAAAAGCTGGGAAATATTTTTCTTTTTAGTGTTTGCAAACACTCGTTGAAATATAAGTGTTTGGTGGATAAGGTGTAAAAGTGCCTTTTTTGTGTAAAAGCCAAACTATCACAAAAAAGCCAAACTAGAAGCGGAATCAGAAATCTGAAGCACTCCTTCCCCTTCTAGATTCTAATTAAATGAAGCGAACAGGAAGTTGGTATTTGCAAACATTAATTTTTTTTTTTTTTTGGCCGGCTAAAAGTTGAGATTCATTTTTTATCGTGTTTGCAAACACTCCCTAATTCTCCTCTATTGCTTATAGTGTTTCACCCTTGGAATACCTTTTGCATATGAAATATTAGCTTTACAAGTTAATTAACATTTTTCCAGGCCTTATTATTTTACTTGGATAAACGAAAATATGGCTTTTGATAAAAAAGTGTTCTCACGTGATATGATTCATATATAAGCGATTTAGCGCCTCACTTAGTGGGAAAAAGACTTCATTTGTTACTATTTTACTTGGATTATGGGGAATTGATGTATTCTTGTCATTTCAAACATGTCATTGATATTTTATACTTCCATACTCCCATCATTTTTGGGGTCACTATGCTATTCGTGTGACATCCCATAATGTGGAATAGTTTTTTTACCAGAGGAATTGATCACAATTCCCATTAAAAAGTTAAATGGACCAAACAGGCCCAGCTCCACTGGCTTCTTTTGTGTAGTGGTCCTTTTTAAGATGCCCCTGTTGTTAAGTTGTCCTCTTATTATTATGACATAAATAATGGATTTTACTGTGGATTTCTGGAGGGCAATGGAGATTATTCTCGTCATTGTTAATCGTGAAAATTACCATTGGTAATCTCATGCTACTATAATCTTATAAACCCTAAAATCTCCGATTTTTGCTAAGGCAGAACTGACAATTTATGAGGAATGATTAGGAAATTTGTGTTGAAATTGGTTTTAAAAATTGGGTTTTGACCCAATTTTGACCAATTACTTAAATGGGTTCATTTATTCGATGTATGAAATAAATGAGACAAACGTAATTTAACACCGCAGTAGATGAGTTTAGGATTTTGAAT
This sequence comes from Rehmannia glutinosa, assembly GCA_016081115.2. Classification (NCBI taxonomy): domain Eukaryota; kingdom Viridiplantae; phylum Streptophyta; class Magnoliopsida; order Lamiales; family Orobanchaceae; genus Rehmannia; species Rehmannia glutinosa. The sequence continues at coordinate 60,485 of JABTTQ020002953.1, read as the reverse complement.
ATCTCAAAATCAATTTCGGTGAATGAAAATAAATGCATGAAGTTAGACACTCAAAATGTCTTTTATATACGAAATATAAAGGGGTGAGGATATGGAAAGCCATATCTCACATAGGAAACATATTAAATATTTGACTAGTTTATAAAAAGCTTCACCACTAATAATGAGTAATCATGTGGAGCTCCTTATGGTACACCCTAGTGGACTAAGTCAATTTTGACTAGCCTTTGGCTAGCTCAAAACGCACCGAGGCGGTCAGAGCACCGCTCGAGCCGAGTCGGTCTGTTGCACATAGTCGTATTGGGCACTTTAGAGGTGCACTTTGCACGTATGCATCATCGCGAGGAGCTTTGAGAAGCCTTAAAATTTTAAAAAATCGAACCAGGGTTCGGTCCGATGCTTCGGTGACGTGGCGGGTGCTCGGTGGTAGTGACTTGGCATAATCATCCGGTGGCGACACGTGGCGGCCGATTGGGCGTGTGCCCATTACGACGGGCACCACCATGACCGACACGACGGTGTCTAGTGTGCGAGGTGTATGCCAAGGGGTGTGTTCCTTCGATTAGATACTATCTCGGACCATTAGCTCACAAATCGTTGGTCACATGGCGCGATCTAACAATCACGGTCGGTCTGAAACCAGGGTTGCACCCAATCAAGAGGTATGAAGCTCTATATAAAGCGATCCCAGGAACTCATTTCATAACTTGAAAAATTTAGAAATTCACTTCACATTTCTCGCATAACTTCATACAAGAGTGTTAAGTTGGTTTTATACCAACGCATTGAGTATTCTAGACGAGGATTTTGCGTTGTTTTCGGGTATTTTAGTGTCGTTTGAGTCGAGTTTGTGTCATTAGTTGTCGTTCGAGAATCGTGACTGATCTTGATAGCCGAAATTGGGTAAAAACGATGAAAAAACGTGTTTGGGGAGGTGAAGATCGCATCTTAGAAGCGGAAAAACGGAAAAATATCGAGCAAGATCTAGCGCCGCGGCTGAAAAACCCCGCACCGCAGCATGGGGGGATCGAAATAATGCTGATGGGCTGAACATGGGTGGCGCTGCAGTCTTCCTACACAGGGCGCAACACCCCAAATATAGCAGCGTGAAGAGAATGAAGCGAGCGGCGCGCATCGCAATGCCATTCGAGCGTAACAAGTAGCCGCGATGAAGGACGGCGTCAAAATACCACACAAAGCCCGGCGAAGGGAGCGTGATAGGGCGCTGCAGCAGCCAAATGCGAATAGTAGAAGGCGAGCTTGCACAATGCGCGGGCGAAGCCTGGCAAAAGACACGACGGCGGCGACACGGCGGGCGAGCGACTACGAGCGGCCAGCGCGTTTGGCGCGGGCGCGTATGGGCCTGAACGTGCGCGAGTTATATTTTGGGCCTTTTGACGGATTATCGAGGTTTCGAGCCTATAAATAGAACAAGTGACGTACAAACAAGGGGTTGGACATTTTTCTGAGCACAACGCAAGGCATGAGACACAGAGCTAGGGTTCGGGACGGCAGTTGGAGGCACTTCTCGTCTAGACACAGAGAGAATCTTCTCTTTTCTTCTCGATTCTTTCTTTGTTTTTCTTTGTCGATTTCTTGAGATGTATAATTATTTCTTTACGAATTTTTGTACATCCATTATGAGCTAAACTCATCTTTCTAGGGATTGATGTAACTTACGTTTGAACCTATGTTTTGATTTCCAGTTTATGAAACTCACATATTATTTAATCTATTTGTGCTATTTGATTTGATTGCATCTGGATTATCTGATCAATAATTTAGATTGTTTGGCGTGTTTAATTTGACGCTCGAGAGAGGTAATTGAACGCTGGCCATAGAATAGCACAACCTGGTTTCATAGAATCGAGAGATTTATGAATCTTTTGAAGCCTGTGATAGAATATTCATTGAGCGTATTAGGGTTTAATTTATAATTTTTATAGAGATATCGAAATCAGAAATTGGAACCTAGAATCACTTGGCACTCGAGAGAGGAAGTGATAAACGGTAGGAATATTGGCTTATAGATTAATAACTTGTGATTAATAAACTGGATTGAAAACATAGGGGATAACTAGGTGAAATCAACCCTCTAGAATTCATCTTCTACGTGTTTGATTAATTGTCTGAACCAATTTGTTAATTTAATTTTAGTTTATTTTTAGTTTAATAAATCTTCATCTCTTTTCGATTTCTAGATAGAGTTAAGCTATTTTAATTATAGTACTCGGATAAAAACTCGATAACAATACCTGTGGAGACGATAACCCTACTTTCAAAAGCTATACTAAAACTTGACACCATACGCTTGCGGTAAGAATTCCGCGATCAAGTTTTTGGCGCCGTTGCCGGGGATTGTTTTATCTTATTTTAAACTAATATTATTACCACGTAGTCTTAATCCTAATCTAGACTAGTATAGGAATTATAATTTCGTTTTTCTCATTTGACTTGTCTGTTTATGCAAAATTCCAAAGATATTGATTTGCTTCCTTTTGATCCGAGAGATTGAAAGGACACTTGAGCAATCCGAGCAGCAAATCGAAAGCGAGAGAATCGAGCAATGGCGGATAGGCGGGGACAATGAGAATAACGGAAATCGGGTCGTGAATGTGCCACCACAAATGAGGCACCGAGAAAGAACAATCCGGGATTACTTTGCGCGACCGTGAACCAAAACTACTCCTAATTGTGCGCCACCCATAAATGCAAATAATTTCGAATTGAAACCGGGCCTCATTAGCATGGTTCAACATAATCGATTTGGGGAGTCCAGTGGATGATCCGAATACACATCGACCACATTCTTGGAAATTTGCGACACCATCAAGATGAATGGTGTGGACCGATGAGGCCATTAGATTGAGGCTTTTCCCGTTTTCACTCCGGGATAAGGCCGGCGGTGGTTACTGACGTTCGCCCCCGGGAGTATTACAGTGGGATGATCTCGACTCAAAAGTTTTTAGCAAAATTCTTCCCTCCCAAAGAAGACACTCCAATTGAAGAGCGAGATAGCCCGGTTCCAACAGTTGATTTTGAGCCGTTATACGAAGCTTGGGAGCGATTTAAAGATCTATTGCGGAGATGCCCACAACATGGCTATGCAGACGGCAGAGAGTTCAATATTTTTACAATGGGCTGAATGGGCATACGAGGACGATACTAGATGCGGCATCAGGAGGTACATTGATGGCTAAAACACCAACCGAGGCCTTACTTCTTCTTGAAGAAATGGCCACAAACAACTATCAATGGCCCTCCGAGAGGTCAAAGACCGACCGGCGATTCTTAGGTGTTCTTGAGCTTGATACAATGTCAGCTTTGGCAGCTCAAATCTCGAGTCTGACAAAGCAATTAGCAATCATGAATACCGGTGGCACACCACAGCAAGCCGCACTCCCACCCGCAGCCGTTCACGCACCGCCACTCACGAGACCGAGCAAGTCAATTATGTGAATAATCGGGATTTTAATAAAAGGGGTAATCAATTACCAACTCACTACCACCCGGACTTCGCAATCATGGGAATCTCTCTTATAGCAACAATAGGAATGTATTGAATCCACCTCCGGGTTATCCAAACCCATCCGTTCAATGCACTCGGAGGTGAAAAGAAGCGATCGCTTGATAGATGCTCGGCTCATTCATCGGAGAGACCAAGAATCGAATGAATAGGAGTGAGCGCAGATTGATGGTTTGAATAATAAGATGAGCACAATGGAGACGCATATTAGGTCGATCGAGACACAAATGGATCGATTGGCTACACTAGTGAATTCATTGCGTGAAGGGAAAGTTCCCAAGTGATACTGAGGTTAATCCGAGAGAGCACTTTGCAATGCGATTTACATGAAAAAGGAAGCAAAAATTCAGCCTGGCCCCGAAGAATCACCTATTTATGCGAAACCAATGGAATCCAAGAAAATGAAGTTGGAAGATTTTGAGACTGTCTATTTGACAGAGGAGTGTAGTGCAATAGTCCAAAGTAAACTACCTCAGAAAATGAAGGATCCAGGGTGTTTTACTATTCCTTGTACTATTGGAGGAGTTTTCTTTGAGAAACCACTTTGTGATCTTGGGTCCAAAGCAGAATCTTATATCTCTTTCGATGTGACGAAGTTTGGGCTCGGGAGGTGAATCCGTCCAATATCACTTTGCGATTCGATCGGTCCATCGCCTATCCGTGGGGAATCATTGAAGACGTGTTGGTAAGAATTAATAAATTTGTTTTTCCTATGGATTTTGTAGTGTTGGGCGTGAACGAGGACAAGAAAATACCCATAATCTTTGGGCGGCCAATTTTAGCTACATCACGGGCTTTGATCGATGTAGAAACGGGGAAGCTAACATTGTGGGTGAATGAGGAAAAAGTTGTATTCACCATCCATCCAACCAACAGGCTAAAGTTTGAATTAAATAATGGTAAAGCGAGATGGGTGGGAATATAGTCAAGACATTGGAGGTTGGGAAGTTTCTAAGGAAATGTGGATAACATGCCTATTGGAGCCCCAACTTGAGGATAATCGACATAGTCCGGTCAAGATCAAACTTAGCGCTTCTTGGGAGGCAACCCAAGCCCCTTTTATTGCTTTCTTAGTTTTAATTTAGTTTAGTAGTTGTTTTTGTTTTTTTGAATTTTTGCATTTTTAGGAGTAGTAAGTTGCATCATACCCCACCTCTCTGATTTGTGCAAATCCCACATATCCCACTCCATCTTCACAAAGGAGCATTATAACACCACACACACCATATTCATCTCCTCCACTCATTATTTGGTAAGTTTGCAACTTCCAAACCCTACCCCATGGTTTTCCCCATCTTGTGATTTTTGGTGTGATTGGATTGTAGTAGTCTTTAGGATAATTGTTGTTGATTTGTGGATTGTGGATTGGTTGATCATACTGAGACTTAGGCTTGGTGTTGAATTTTGGGATTGAATTGAGTTATCCATTGCATTCACTATCTTTACCCAAATTCATGCATATGAGGTGTTTGATAAAATGCCCCAATGACAATTTCACATTTTTTAGTGCTATCTTGTATATCTATGCTTATCTTTTTGACATGGCACTATATTTTCTACTTAGGTGCATTATGTATATGCTTTGATTTTCGAGTTCTCACCCATAACCGAATTCCATGGTTCCACGAGTTTTGTTTTCTTGTTTACCTTGCTAGGTTACAAAGATGCAAAGTCAAAAAGACCGGCCAAGACGCGCGAAGGGAGGAGTAAGACCACACCTCGGAGGCATACAATACCCACGGACTTGTGCGCTAGGATGCATTGTGAGCTTATACGAGACACCTCCTACACGTAGTTGTACCACATGACTTAAGGAGCCTTCGTTCCTCGGCTACCAGGAAAGTCCTTTTTTCCACCTCTCCATTGGGGACACCGTCGTTTTTAAGTTTGGGGGTGCGATCTGTTTTTATTCTTCGAGTCGAGTCTTGAGTCAAAAAAATGAAAAAACAAAAAAAAAGAGTCTAGAATCGAGTCGGGTCGTTTGTAAAATCGTGAAACTACATGACTAAGTGAATTTGTTGAATATACGTTGAACGGTCAAAAGAGCATGTGTTTGAACTGTGATTTAATCTTCTTTCCATTAATTCCATCTATGTGTTTAACTCTGTTGATTTATTTGGGGATGATTTATGCGGTTGAGTGTTTCTTTTATGATCCCACGGATTCTCGAACTTGTCGATCACTAGTCGAGGCGAAATCTAGGTGAAGTAACATTAAGGAAGTGATTTAGGCCATCTTTGAACAAGCCGAGCCTAAAATGCCTACCTTTGTATTATATTTTCCCTAGTGTCCCCTTTTGAGCCTTATAAACCCGTTTCTTTGGCAACCAATCTAATACCCAGAGCCTAAATGTGAATATCCTAATTACCCATCACTCATACACACAAAGTATAGAAAAATGTTGAAGGGTGAAGAGTGTATAATGAGAAGGGTATGTATTTAATTGAATGAAGTTGCGAGAAAAAAATATAAAACCCCATGTATGCAAAAGAATAAGTTTGGGGGTTCCGAAAAAAAAAGAAAAAAAAAGAGAAAAATCAGCGGATTGAAGGTTCATAAATATTGGGGATGTCAAAAAGTGAAAGGTAGTGTTGATTGTTGATTAAAAGTGATAATTGTGTGTTTGGGTGATTTGAGCCACTTAATCGCATATTTTCCTACCTTACCCTAAGCCCACATTACAAGCTTTAAAAGTCTTATTGATCCTTGTGTTACATTAGCCTACATTAGTGGAGATTAGTGTGAAAGACAAGCTCTATGGAGTCCTTAAGCATCTTATCTCTATATTCAAAAAGTGGATCATTTTGAAAACACTTGATTGCGTGAATCTATCTAGATAATGAAAACGGGGTTGGCATGAACATTCCACCTTCATGATCACATTGTCAAAATACGCGCTTGATTGATAGTGAAACGGAATTTGACGAATGAGTTTGGTTGTGAAGTTTTGCGATTAGTCCGTCGAGTCGATCGTCTTTATTTTTAGTTCCTTCATGTTTGTCGATTTTTAGAGTCCTGTAATTGCTTGAGGACAAGAAAGCGTCTAAGTTTGGGGGTATTTGTTAAGTTGGTTTTATACCAACGTATTGAGTATTCTAGGCGAGGATTTTGCGTTGTTTTTGGGTATTTTAGTGTCGTTTGAGTCGAGTTTGTGTCATTAATTGTCATTCGAGAATCGGGACTGATCTTGATAGCGAAATTGGGTAAAAACGATGAAAAACGTGTTTGGGAGGTGAAGATCGCATCTTAGAAGCGGAAAAAACGAAAACTATCGAGCAAGATCAAGATCGGCTATGCTTGTGAAAACCCCGCGCGCAGTGGGGGTCGAAATAGTACATGGGCTGAACATGGGTGGCATGGGTGCAACGCCCCAAATATAGCAAAGCGGGAATGAAGCGAGGCGGGCGCGGCTGCAGCTATTCCTTCGCCTTTGCGCATCATAGCGATGAAGAACGACGTCGCAGCGACCACACAAAGCAGCGAGGGGCGTGATGGAGAGCTGCCGCAGCGCCATGCCATGCCAATGCTGCCGCAGCCGGCCAAATGCGAATAAGCAGATTAAAGAGATGCGCTTGTGCCCCAGCTGCCTGGAGAAGAAGCGCGGCGGCGCGACGAGCGGGCATAGCGACTCTGACGAGCAAATAAGACGTTTCAAAACGCATTAAGCCTGCGTATGGGCCTGAACGTCTTGCGAGTTATATTTTGGGCCTTTTTGATGGATTTTCGAGGGTTTCGAGCCTATAAATAGAACAAGTGACGTACAAACAAGGGTTGGACATTTTTTTGAGCACAACGCAAGGCAAGAGACACAGAGCTAGGGTTCGGGACGGCAATTGGAGGCACTTCTCGTCCGGACACTGAGAGAGAATTCCTTCTTTTCTTGTCAATTCTTTCTTTGTTTTTCTTTGTCGATTTCTTGAGATGTATAATTATTTCTTTACGTATATTTGTACATCCATTATGAGCTAAACTCATCTTTCTAGGGGATTGATGTAACTTACGTTTGAACATATGTTTTGATTTCCGATTTATGAAACTCGCATATTATTTAATCTATTTGTGCTATTTGATTTGATTGCATCCTGGATTATCTTATCAATAATTTAGATTATTTGGCGTGTTTCATTTGGCGCTTCGAGAGAGGTAATTGAACATCCGGCCATAGAATAGCACAACCTAAAGTTTCATGGAATCGAGAGATTTATGAATCTTTTGATGCCTGTGATAGAATATTCATTGAGCGTATTAGGGTTTAATTTATGATTTTTATAGAGATATCAAAATCGAAAATGGAACCTAGAATCACTTGGCACTCGAGAGAGGAAATGATAAACGGTAGGAATATTGGCTTTTAGATTAATAACTTGTGATTAATAAACCGGATTGAAAACATAGGGGATAACTAGGTGAAATCAACCCTCTAGAATTCATCTTCTACGCGTTTGATTAATTGTCTGAACCAATTTGTTAATTTAATTTTAGTTTATTTTTAGTTTAATAAATCTTCATCTCTTTTCGATTTCTAGATAAAGTTAAGCTATTTTAATTATAGTACTTAGTATAAAATTCGATAACAATCCCTATGGAGACGATAACCCTACTTTCAAAAGCTATACTAAAACTTGACACCGTACGCTTGCGGTAAGAATTTTGCGATCAAAGAGAGTTCAAAAAACACCATAGTGTACACATTACTTGCGATTTATAGTGCAACTATCGCAAGTTGTTTGTCGTTGTATCTTGGGAGACTATTGTTGCCATCTTTTGAAATATAAACCACCAAACTTCTCCGGTTTTTCCTGCAGGTCTTTGGTCGAACGGATGATGTCGAAACCATTTGATACACACTATAATCTCGTCTTAAACTGTTGGAAAATTTGGGTTGGTGTATATCAAACGGCTCTGAAATTTGCGAGAATCGTAGTAAATTTGAAATATCGAGGCAAGAGTTGGATTCTTTCTCTTTAAGACGAGATTGCCCCGCTCTCACGATGCGTCGGAATACGACAAAGATGTTGTTCTATCTTACTACTTTGAACCTTACTCATTTCCCGATGGAGGATGCTCCAACTTTGGGGAAGATGAGACGACAAAGAGAAGATAATGGCGTTTGATTCTTGGAGTCAAAGCGACTTCCTATGCATGAACTACATTCTCAACGGACTAGACAACACATTGTATAATGTGTATTATTCGATAAAGGTTGCTAAAGAATTGTGGAGCTCTTTAGAAAAAGAAGTATAAAAAACTAAGATCTTTGGCACAAAGAAATTTGTTGTCGGCAAATTCCTTGATTTTAAGATGGTTGACACCAAGACGGTGATCATCTGGTTCAAGAGATTCACCTCATTCCGCGATATAATTGAAAAAAAGAAAGGTCTTTGAGTGAATCCTTTCAAGTAGCTACTATTATAGAGAAGCTACCGCCTCCGTGGAAGGATTTTAAAACTACTACGAAGCATAAACGTAAGGAGATGGGGTTTGAAGACTTAATTATCAGATTGCGAATTGAAGAAGACAATCGTAAGTCTGAAATTAAGTCTGACAAGCTTCTAATGGAGACAAAGGCAAACTTGGTGGAGCCCAATGCTAGCAAGAAGAGAAAGCACCCGGGAAATAGTTAGAAACATGGAAAGGTAAAAAGTTCAAAGGGAACTGCTTCAACTTGTGGAAAGCCGAATCACAAGGCTAAAGATTGTCGCATTCCTAAGCAAGGCAATCAGAACCAGATGCATGTGACCAAGGAAAAAATAGTGCCAATTGATATGTCTGAGCTTGATCTCTCATTTGTTGTGTTTGAAGCCAACATGTGCTACATGGTGGATAACCCGAGAGAATGGTAGGTGGACACAAGTCTTTATCGCCACATATGCTCCGACAAATAAATGTTCTCAACGTATACTCCTATCAACGGAAGGAAGTTATTCATGGAAATCATGCAACTTCCGAAATTGTCGGTCTTGGCAAGGTGGTGCTAAAGATGACCTCGGGGAGGCGATCCTCGTTGATGTCCTTCATGTTCCAAACATTCGGAAAAATTTAGTGTCGGGATCATTATTGGTCGAGACAGGGTTTAGACTAGTATTTGAGGATCAAAAGTTTGTACTTATGAAAAATAGACAGTTTATAGGGAAGGGGTACTAAGAAAATGGACTGTTCAAGATGAATGTAATGAATGTACTCCGAAATTTTGAAGGCAATAAAATTAATGCTTCTTCTTATTTGCTTGAGTGTTCAGATATATGGCATGTTAGATTAGGACATGTGAATTTTAACACTTTGAAAAGGTTAGTAAACTTGGAATTACTACCTAATATTAAAATTGATTCACATCACAAGTGTGAAATCTGTGTTGAGGCAAAAATGGCCAAAACACAATTCCACTCGGTGGAAAGAGATACAGAACCTCTAGAGTTAATTCAAAGTGATATATGTGATTTAAAGTTTGTGCAAACTAGAGGTGGGAAAAAGTATTTTGTTACTTTTATCGATAATTGCACAAGATCTTGTTTTGTATATCTTTTGAGAAGTAAAGATAAGGTCTTAGAAGCTTTTAAAAACTATAAGAATGGGGTTGAAAATCAACATAGCAAGCAAATTAAGATAATTCGAAGTGATAGAGGTGGAGAATATGGAGCTCATTTTGATGAATTTTGCTCAGATTCTGGTATTATTCATCAAACGACAGCTCCTTATTCACCACAATGAAATGGTATTGTTGAGCGCAAAAACCGAACTCGAAAGAGATCTTTGAATTCTTTGTTAATAAATTCGGCTTTACCTCGGGATTTGTGGGGAGAAGCAATTCTCTCGGCTAACTATAGTCTTAATAAAATACCATACAAAAATAAAGATAAAACTCCGTATGAGTTATGGAAAGGTCGCAAACCTTCCTACAAATACCTTAAAGTGTGGGGGTGTTTGGCTAAAGTAGAAATACCGAAAGCCAAAACAAGTCAAGATAGGGCCTAAAACAATCAATTGTATTTTCATTGGATATGCTAATAATAGTAGTGCATATCGATTTTTAGTGCACAAAATCGGCAATTCCGGATGTACAAAAAGGTACAATATTGAATCAAGGAATCTTTGTATTTTTCAAGATGTGTTTCCTTGTCAAGAAAGCAAAAGTAAATTCGCAAAAGAACACGTGATCTGGCGATGGTGATCATCAAAGTGATGAAGAACCAAGACACATAAAAGGGCCAAAAGATCTAAGTCTTTTGGTCCAGGTTTTCTAATTTATATGTTGGAAAGTAAACCAAGGACAATTGGTGAAATATTGTCCAGTCCAGAAGCTCCATTCTGGAAAGAAGCTATTAATAATGAAATAGATTCCATTATGCAAAATCATACCTGGGAGTTGGTAGATCTCCCACCGGGAAATAAGCCTTTAGGATACAAGTGGATTCTTAAAATTAAATATAAAATCGATGGAACTATTGATAAGTACAAGACCAAATTAGTAGCTAAAGGATTTAAACAAAGAGAAGACATTGATTTCTTTGATATGTATTCACCTGTGACAAGAATCACATCTATTAGAGTTCTCATTGCTATTGCTGCATTGCATAACCTTGAGATACACCAAATGGATATGAAAACGACTTTTCTAAATGGTGTATTAGAAGAAAAATCTACATGGAACAACCCGAAGGGTTTGTTACTCCTGGGCAGGAGAAGAAGGTGTGCAAACTCATTAAGTCATTGTATGGCCTTAAGCAAGCTCCGAAACAATGGCACGAGAAATTTGACAGAACTATGTTGTCGAATGGTTTAAAAATTAACGAGTGTGATAAATGCGTTTACATTAAAGACACACCTAATGCTTATGTGATTGTCTGTCTTTACATTGACGACATGTTGATTATGGGTAGTAATCATGATATAATCATGAATACTAAGAAAATCTTAACCAAACATTTTGATATGAAAGATATGGGTGTAGCGGATGTTATTTTGGGAATTAAGATCTCTCAAACATCCGATGGACTTGTTTTGTCACGCCTCATTATATTGAGACAATGATTGAAAGTTCAATGCTTATGATGATCCTCCAAGCTAAAACACTGTTGATTTAAGCTTACACTTAGCTAAAAATCGGGTGAGAATGTATGTTACAAATCGCACTCGTCCGGGATATTGCTTACGCGATTAATAAACCGAGTAGATTTACGAGTAATCCCGTAATGACCATTGGAAGGTATTGATAAGGGATCTTAGATATCTAAGACACATTAAATTATGGATTACATTACTCTAGATATCCAAATTTGTATTAGAAGGATACATTGATGCTAATTGGATATCGACACAAAAAAATTCCAAGTCCACTAGTAGTTATGTTTTTATCATTGGTGGTGGAGCGGTGTCATGGAAATCCTCTAAACAAACTTATATAGCTCGATCCATGATGGAATCGGAGTTTATAGCTACGGATAAAGGCGGTAAAGAAGCAAAATGGCTTCGCAACTTCTTAGAGGATATTTCTTGCTGGCCTAAGTCGGTGGCTACGATTATGATATATTGTGATAGTCGATCAACTATAAGAAGGGCTCAAAATAGTATGTACAATGGTAAGTCTCAACATATACGTCGAAGACATAACACCGTTAGGCGGTTGATCTCAAATAGGGTTATTACAATCGATTACGTGAAATCGAAAACCTAGCGGATCCGTTAACTAAATGTTTGAATAGAGATCAAGTATCTTTGCTTATCGAAATGAATGGACTTAAAATCCACAAAATAAGAATGTTCATAGTGGTAACCCAACCTTGTGAATAGGAGATCTCAAGGCCTTAGTTCAATGAGACAACTAAGTTATGAATATTGGGATAAACACTTGGAACAAATTCTGACTCATTCTGTCCAAGTGGAAAACCTGCAGAATGTGGTGAAGTTAAGTTATAAACTTTTAATGATTCTTATACTTGAAAGAAGTGGAGTATGTCAAGATACTCTTAATAGGACCTATATAAGTGTGAAGACGGCCCTTCAACGAAACACTTATGAATCTAAGATGTTGTCCAGGGCAGAAATGGACACAACCGTGAGAACCAAATGGTGTTAGGAAAGATATAGTGTGGATACTATTGTTTTGGTTTACATAAACAAATTTGAAACGATTCAAGACATCGCGTCATCACACATGCGGCTAGTAAATCCGATAGTAATCCGTTAAGGAAGGTTCAAAGCCACAAGATACCTCTCCGATGTAATAGCTTTCCGTTTGAACTCTCTTTAGTATCTGCATTCTCATATGCATTTATGTTCATCCATGTGGGGATTGTTGAAATTGGTTTTAAGAAATTAGGTTTTGACCCATTTTTGACCAATTATTTTAGTGGGTTCATTTATTTGATGTATAAAATAAATGAGATAAACATAATCTACACCGCGGGTAGATGAGTTTAGCATTTTGAATTTCTCAAAATCAATGTCGGTGAATGAGAAATAAATGCATGAAGTTAGCCACCTAAAATGCCTTTTATATATGGAATATAAAAGGGGAGAATAGAAAAGCCATATCCCACATAAAAAACATATTAAATGTTTGACTAGTTTATAAAGAGTTTCACCACTAACAAGGAGTAATCATGTGGAGCTCCTTATGGTACACCCTAGTGGACCAAGTCAATTTTGACTAGCCATTGGCTAGCTCAAAAACGCACCAGGGCAGTGTGGAGAGCACCGTCCGAGCCGAGCTGGAGCTGAGTCGGGCCCGGCCGCGCACTTCTCACATAGTCGCATTGGGCGCTTTAGAAGCGCACTTTGACTTCGCGTCTGCGTACGCATCTTCGCAAGGAGCTTTGAGAGCCTTAAAGTTTTGAAAAATCAAACTAAGGTTCGGTCCATTGGCTCGATGACGGCGGGGCGCTCAGTGGCAATGACTTGGCGAGAATCATCCAAGTGGCAACACGTGGCGGCCGATTGGTCGCGCTGATATTCGGCGACGGGGTACCATATTTGAACCACGACTCCCCTAATGTGCGGAGAGGTGTATGCCAGGATGTGTTCCTTGATTAGATGCAATCTGGACCATGAGTTCGCAATCGTTGGTCACGGGCGCGATCTAACTGGTCACGGTCGGTTCGAACCTGGGGTTGCACCCGATCTGCGGAGAGGCACAAGAAGCTCTATATAAAGCGAGTCCCCATAACTCATTTCATAACTTGAAAAATTTTAAAAATTCACTTCACATTTCTACATAACTTCATGCAAGAGAGTTCAAAAAGCATCATATAGTGTTCGGTGTACTTACAATTTGTAGTGCAACTACCACGAATTGTTTGTCGTTGTATCTTGAGAGACGATTGCCGTATTCCGTATGCACCGTGGCGCGGACAATCTCGTCTTAAAGAGAAAGAGTCAAACTCTTTGCCTCGATATTTCGAATTTACTACGATTATTCTGCTCAAATTTACGTAGCCGTTTGAAATACACAAACCCGTTTTCCAACAAGTTGATATTTAAGATCCCCACTTCAAATTAGTACAGAACCCTTGTTTAACACACATTTAATTAGATTGTTGCTTATACATTTATCGGACCAAGGCGAGATCCAGGAAAAAAAAAAATGGAATGGGTGTACACAAAATCGGGGTGGGTCGATACACGAAAAATCATATAAATTATAATTATTTTTTAAAAAAAAATTTATAGCGTAAATTTTTTTCTTCTTTAAAATTGGGGGGGAGCACCCTATCTCCCCTTGTATCAAGACATTTACTTTTTCCACTTTAGGATCATGCACCATAATCACATAAATTTTCACCACTTTAGGATCATGCACCATAATCACATAAATTTTCACCCTTTCCTTTAATTTGGTGCTTCAAATGTACTCATCAAACTTATGAATTCTCGACATCAACTTATCTTCAGGTGGTGGACAATACCATGTGTTTGTTCTATTTAGTCATAAACTAGTCACTTTCCTGGTTGTTAAAATAGAGAAAAAAAAAAACCCAATCACTATTTTAATAGTCAATAAACAACGAACCGTTTTGTCAAATCTGTGAAAAGTTGCGTGGACAAAACTGAAATATCATAAACGTTGACATTTGTAATTTAGTTTTTAAAAAGGGATAATTATCAAGACTTTCAAAACATTAACTCCAACTCTTCATTATGTTGCAATCTTTGAATGAAGCAAATACTAATGAAACATTGGGAGTGTTTGAAAATACTATGCTTTTGGAAGAAGTGATATATAGCTACATAAGTGGCAAGTTATTGAGGATCAAAAGTTGGTAATATTTGAAAATAGAAATTAAAAATAGATTAGTTAAGCGAGAGTATTTGATAGATAATTGTAAAAGTGCTTTATTAGTGTGAAAGCCAAACAAAAGCAGAATAAGAAATTTAAGGTTGTGATTGGTTGTGAATTTTTTCCAAAATTTTCATTTTTGTGTGAAAATTTTGTTGGAAGTGTGAGTGTTTGTGCAAGAAATGAAAACGTTTCAAAGAAAATCTTATTTCTCTCCAAGTGCGATTGAATATCTTTCATTTTGAAAATATTTTATTTTGCTAGAGAATAGTGCTAAAAAAAATTTTGGACGGAAAAGATGAATTTTGAAAGTGATTTTGGATGTGAGATGAAAAAATAATGATGAAAGTTGATTTGATTTTAAAATAGTAAAATAATGATTGAATATGATTGGTAGTTAGAAATGTGTAAGTGGGTGAAGGGGAAATTTGTGGGAGAATGTGTACTAATGATTAGTTTTTTTGAAAAAATGAGTAGATGTGATTGTAAAGAGAAAAAAATGAGAAAAAGTGAAAGTGAGAGAATAATATTATTTAAAATATTTTATAAACAATCGCATGTTTGGTAAAAAACAATTCTCCAGCGGAATAAAAATGAAATCCCTTTCATATCCAATCGTAGCCTAACTCATTTTTTGTTTTTCTATCTCGAACTTCCCAATGCTTAATCATACTATTTATTTCTCTCTGCTCCCCCTATTCTTATAAAGAGTTAGATAATTCTTTAATTTATCACTATTTTTATTATTTTTCTCTTAATCTTGATAATAAAATGTATAAAACGAGGCCCATATTGCCTATTTTTGGATCAACTTTTTATTTTTATTTAATTTTCTTGCATTATATTTTACACTATTTTTTTCACAAAATCTTTCACAAATAATTAATATTTCTAAAAGATTCTCCACCACATCAACACAATAATTACTTTTTCTCTACATATCCAACTTTAAAAAAAAAAACCACCACTATTCTATCAAAAAAATAAAAGTGGATGGGAATGAAAGCACAACCAATCACAACGTAAAATATCCCCTTGCTTTTAGGTTTAGATAAAATAAAGCAAAATCAGAAGTAGAATCTGACATTTGCAAACACTAAAAATTATTTTTTCTAGCTAAAAGCTAAACATCACTTTTTTTTAGTATTTGCCAAACACTCCCACTATATCATAAGGATCAAAGAGCAGTGTTTCAAAGACAGACTGGATTGGACCGACTGATCATGATGTCACTCTGGTTTTTGCTTTTTTTTATTTTTTCTATTTAAATTTATTTAATTCGGGTAGGACGGGTCGACCCGCCCCGTTCTAAGGACATGATAGGTTAGGGTTTTCAGATATCCGATCCGACCCTTTGTCATCCCTAAAAAATAATTGTAAAAAACCATGTCGAAATGGGCAAAAATGGTGGAACTGGATGATCCAAGTAGCAAACAGATCCAGTTCCGGAAATATGTTGCTTCAGAATTTGACAAAAAATAAAGGAAAAGATGGAGCATAAAGAAATGGGATGAGAAACAGAAAAGACTTGGGCTATGTAAGATAGGGGTGTCAATTTGGGTTGGGTCCGGTTCGCGAGGTTCGCGTGTCGAAACAACCGAAATCGGACACGACTGTTTAATTATTCGTGTCAAAATCTTTAACCCGGACCCGACCCGCTTAACTGTCTAATAAAAATATTTTAATATACATTTAATAGTTTTAACTGAATAAATTTATTTTTTTCAAAATCAATCACTATCATACACTATTCGATCAATAAACAATATTACAATTCAGAACATACAAAAAGAAATAACATAATAGAATAAATAACATAACATACTAATCATATTTTGAGGACAATATTCAAAACGACATGCATACTAGTAACAAATACATAATTAATGAGGTTTTATCATTTGAGTTTTAAAATATGTCTTGTTGTTGTTTTTTTCTTTCAATAAGTTATTTACTTAATTTTTTTTAATTCACAAACGGGTTAGACGGGTTAAACGGGTCATAGTAGGTTGACCTGGACCCGACCTATTTAATTGGCAGGTTAATCGGGTCCGACCCAATTTCGACCGGAACCACGAAGCTGGACCCATACCCATTAATTTCGTGTTAGGTTCGTGTTCGGGTTTGCGTGTCGGGTCCTAAATTGATACCCCTAATGTAAGATAGTGTGTCGGGTTTACGCTAAGCTCGTACTCTTTCGGTTGAACTTTTATGACTTTTTCACGCCGTTGCATATTTTTGCGTTTTTTTCGATTTTTTTGTTCCTATATTGGTTTATATGTTATTTATGTTGTTTGGATGTTATTTATATTTGTTTCTTGGTTGTTTCTATATTGTTTCGCTTTGTTATTTCGATGTTTCCATACAATTTTTACTTATTTTTCACGCTCTTTTTGTTCATGTGTTGTTTTATATATTGTTTTTTGTTATTTCTAGGTTGTTTTCTATAATGTTATTAATGTTTGTTCTTATATTTTGTTGTTGTTTCGATGTAGTTTTCACTCTTTTAATGCAGTTTTTACATATTTATAAGCTCTTTTTATTCATGTGGTGTTTTCTTTGTTGTTTGTGTTGTTTATGAGTTGTTTTATACTGTTTTTAATGTTGTTATGATGTTTCTTTATTTTTTCCATGTGGTTTTCGATAATTCAATGCAATTTTTACTTATTTATAAGCTTTTTTGGTTCATGTGGTGTTTTCTATATTGTTTCTGGGTTGTTTCTATATAGTTTTCAATATTGTTTGTTGTTTCTTGGTGTTTTCCATGTTTTGACGTTTTCAATGCATTAGATCAAAAATTGAATTATGTTTTTCTATTAATGTGTTGTTTCTATATTATTTTCAATATGTTTTGCTTCAATACGTATTGTTTTATGTGTATATTTCTTCATTGTTTATAAGATTTCTAGTATAAAATTATTTATTTAATGGGGACATAAATTGTTTTCACTGAAATTTGACTAGATGAAATATGTTTGACATATGTTCGAAACAACCTTCAAACAACAATGTAAAAAAATCTGGAAAAATTGGCCGAAACGTAAAAATGTCTGGAAAAAATGTGGGAGAATAAAAAAATCCAAAAAACCCCAAAAGCATAAAAAGTTGTCATTTTCTCCAAAATATTGGACGATAGTGTCCTTAACCCAAGATTCAAGTCAAAATTATAAAACAAAAGGCAAAAATTGGATAATAGCAGGCAACCCGTTTCACAAATGATTCTTGTTCTTATATATAAATCGCATTGGGTAATTTTCTGTAATTTATACATTATGTATAATATTATTATGCCATTACTGCGTATCTTCTGGTTTTCCTAGAACGAATCTAGAGTTGTCAAGTAGGCATGGTCGGACTGTATCGGCCCATTCTGCGGGCCAAGTCAGCCGACTGAGAACCTTGCGGGCCTCTATTTCCTCGAGGCGCATCCTAGCACTTGCATGGGTCAACATCGGGCCAAAATGGTCCAAAATTCAATTTTTATTATTATTATATATATATATATTAATAAGTTTATTTAATTATAAATTAGGTTTTATTACTCATTAGAACTTAGAAATGTAACTTATATCTAATTTTAACTAGGGAATTAATTAATGTAAATGAATTCACTAAAAATTACACTAGACCTCTAACTTTTAGTTTTCCGATTAAAACAACACACACACACATATATATATATAAGAAATAGAAAATGGTCGGGCAAAAAAGCCCAAAAAAATGGGATCAAAAATGGCGTGAGCCAAGTCCTTCTTGGGTCTTCAAATTTAAGGCCCAACTTGAACTTAACACCGAGCCGGGCCTTTTGGGCTGGGCCAATGCCACCTCAATGGAATTCGCTAGTCAAGTTAGTGATCCAATAATGCCATTGGCTATCCATTCAAATTACTCCCTAAAAAACTTTCTAAGTCATCACTTGTTTAGGCGAAGGAAAACTGTCTAAGTTTTAAATTTAAAGAGCGGATATCTTCTTCCAAAAGATCGAAACTTTTTGAACAACTTTCTAAATTCATTTCTTCACGTAGAGAGTATTTGCAAAAAAAATTGCCTTTAAAGAAATGAATAAATTTAATGTAAGCTCAAATTAGTTGAAATCACAAATTGATAGTGTTTGCAAATATAAGCTAAAAGCTGAAACAATCAAAGTTGAAGTTGTTGGTATTATTGGTCTAATTGTTAAGGCCTTGATCCAATTTATCTGTAGTTTAATCTTAGTTGTCCACTTACTACCCTTGATATGAGCCACTCATCCTACATATATAAACCCCCACCGGAACCCTAATCCTTATTTCTGATACCCTCACTTCTCTCTCTACCCTTACTCTCGAAGCTTCTATGTTTTTCTTGTTCATCTCTCTCTCTCTCTAAGATCCAGTCTCTTGCTGGTGTTTCTTGTGTGAATCTGTGAGTTAGAGTGTGAGATCTTAGTGTTTTACTACCTTATCCACCTTCTATGTGAACAACATCCTACATATTGAGTGATTTAGGGTTTGGGTGCTTGCTGTGGTTCGATCTAGGGTTTTAAAGAGGGATTTCTTGGTTGCGGACTTGGAGGTACTTCTTGTTAGATAAATGTTTTTATCAAGATTTTGATGATTTTGTTTAAATGAGTTTTTACACCAAAACAATGTTTTTAAATGTTCTCCAAATACTCCCAATTGATTCTAAGTCCAATTGATGTCTGATGGACTTTTATATTTGTCTAATGATGTCTCTTTGATAGGGGGAGCTTCTAAGCTCATGAAATTCAAGCTTATATTGTAAAAGCTAAACTTTTAGCTTTTAATTATTTGCTTCTATACTTTTTCTTGATGTGCATATTGATAGGCGGCGCTTATTTAAATTGTTTTTGAAAAATCATTTTCTCCTATTATTGTGTTCTTATTTATGACAAATGTTGCTTAAAACGGTTTGTTGTTTTAGACCGGAAAATGTGTTTTGTTTTTAAAATCGATCTTCTAAAATTGTTTTGGTTTGTAATCATCAAAAAGGGGAGATTGTTAGATAAATATTTTTATAAAGATTTTGATGATTTTGTTTAAATGAGTTTTTACACCAAAACAATGTTTTTAAATATTGTCCAAATACTCCTAATTGATTTAAAATGTTTTACTAATTTTTTGGAGTATTTCTTGAAGTTTATTTTTGACAAAAATTAGACAACACTTCTATTTTGAGGTCGACCGGTCGAACAAGAGGTCGGCCGGTATCTGAAGAATGCAAAACTGAAACAGAACACATTGAAACACAAAAAAGAGGGAGGGGACGGTCGAACCAGCGGGACGGTCGACCACTTATGGTGACGGTCGGACCCCCTGAGCCGCCGCCCTCCCGTCATCCCATGCGCATCTTGATTTACTTTTCAACGTTCAAATTTTCTACATAGCGGCCGGTCGCGCCGTGTTATTTTTGACAGCCAGATTAATACGTTGGACATCCATATCGCCAAGATTTACTTTATCATTTTTGTACAATATTTCTACATTTTATGATCTTCTTTTTGTAGACAAAAGTGAAGAAGGAGGAGCTATGTTTGTGATCCAATCTTGAAGAGCTCTCCTATAAATAGATGAAGAATTGAAGCAATAAAGGTGGAGAGAACAACAACAACACAACAAGAAAAATCTGCAAATTTCTAAGCTTTCATATACAACACTCTTGTTGTATTTATAGCCCAAGTATTTCACTTTCACATTTTGAGGTCTAGGTTTATTTCTTGATTACACTTGCACTCAAAATTGTATTATTCATTATCGAGTTGTAATCTTGAATTTGTGATTATCATTCAACACAAGATATCCTTGTGAGTGTTCTTGTGGTAAGAACACACTTTGATGATCTAGGTGTTAGGTATAAGAAGATTGTGGTAATCTTCTTGTTAAAGAGTTTGGTGCTCTTTGAGGTGTTAAAGAATTTGGTATTGTTCAAGGTTGAAGATTGTGGTAATCTTCATAAGATGTCGTAGAAGATTATGGTAATCTTCAAGGAGATTGTGTAATCTCCAAAGAGGTGTTGTAAGGTGATATTGTATTGATTGTGGTAATTAATAATTTTTTTCTTTTTTGAAACCCATCCGGATATATTGGGGTGGTAGAGCACATAGTCCCTAGGTGGGGTGAAGCTCTATAAATCGACGTGTGTTATTTACTTCCCCGCACTTCCATTCTTGTCTTGGCTTATTACATTCGAAAAGAGGGCATAATCGAGAAAATGTGCATAATCTATTCACCACCTTCTAGATTATCGTAGCCACTTGGACTTACAAGTGGTATCGAGCCAAACTCTTTGGGAAGCTCGTTCCCACATCACGAGTAAAGAGGAATGATCAATGACTACGAATGAAGTCTACCTTACCAACGCCTCCACCAACAAGCCACTACTATTTGATTCCAAAAAATTATACATTTTGGAAAGAAAGAATGGAAGTATGGGAAGTAAACAACGCAAGTCGATTTATAGACCTTCACCCCACCTAGGAACTACGTGCTCTACCACCCCAAGATATTCGAGATGGGTTTCGAAAAGAAAAAAATTTATTAATTACCACAATTAATACAACATCACCTTACAACACCTCTTTGGAGCACAATCTTCTCTGGCACCTTATGAAGATTACCACAATCTTCAACCTTGAATAACACCAAATTCTTCAACACCTCAAAGAGCATCAAAAACTCTTTAACAAGAAGATTACCACAATCTTCTTACACCTAACACCTAGATCATCCAAGTGTGTTCTTACCATAAGAACACTCACAAGGATATCTTGTGTTGAATGATGACCACAAATTCAAGATTACAACTCGATAATGAATAATACAATTTTGTGTGCAAGTGTAATCAAGAAATAAACCTAGACCTCAAAATGTGAAAGTGAAATACTTAGGCTATAAATACAACAAGAGTGTTGAATATGAAAGTTTAGAAATTTGCAAATTTTCTTGTTGTGTTGTTGTTGTTCTCTCTACCTTTGTTGTTTCAATTCTTCATCTATTTATAGGAGAGCTCTTCAAGATTGGAGCACAAACATAGCTTCTCCTTCTTCACTTTTGTCTAAAAAAGATCACAAGATGTGGAATTGTGCAAAAATGATAAAGTAAATCTTCTTTGATATGGATGTCCAACGGTATTAATCATTCAAAAAATAACACAACATAATTGTAGCTATGTAGAAAATTCAAACGTTGAAAAGTAAATCAAGATGCGGAGACATGGATGACGGGGAGGGCGACGTCCAGTCCGGGGGTCCGACCGATCGCCATAGGGGTCGACCGGTTGGCCCCAGGTTGGACCGTCCCCTCCCTCTTTTTTGTGTTTCATGTGTTACATTTTGATTCGCGTTCTTGATACCTGGTCGACCTCAAAATGATGTTGTCCAATTTTGTCAAAAATAAACTTCAAGAAATACTCCAAAAATTAGTAAAAATATTTTAAATCAATTGGACGTATTTGGACAACATTTAAAAACATTATTTTGGTGTAAAAACTCATTTAAACAAAATCATCAAAATCTTGATAAAAACATTTATCTAACACTTCTTTGTGGTGAGGCTTTTGTGACATCCTTTTTTTGGTTCTCTGCGGGTGATTCGTGGTGACTAGCATTTGGGAAATACCGATCTGAGCCGATCTATTTTTTAATATCGGTTTTAGGGTTGTTACCCCTTATATTTGTTATTTCTATTTCTTGTAATCTTTACTTTATTTTTGAGTTTTAGAGTAAACTTGTATTAATAGGCTTTATTTAGTCTGTACTATTTGATTTGTGTATCTATCAAGGCGACGAGATACCCAATGCTGATGGTATCGAGCACCTATTCACCTCGAGGTGGGTTGGTGCTTCGATACTGGATGGTTCTTGTGATCTTGGCTGTGGTGATTGTTAAAGTGGATAAAAAACCCGAACTTAGCCGTGGTAAAACTCTTATCCTTTTCCTCTTTCTATATCTCTCTCTCTACTTGAAGAAGAAACCCTAAGCATACAAGTCCCTTGACACTACATCCTACGAGTGCAGTGGAACCCTGGGGTGCGAAGGGGATCTAATTCTAGTCTTGCTTGCATTTCTTTTATTTTCTTGTTGATGTGCTCTGATTACTTGATATACTTCTGTGTGTTGTATATTCTTGTGGTTCTCTATTTGGCTTCCTGCTGTTTCTTAGTGATATCTCATTTTTTCATATTGATATATGCTAATCTTGGTGATATACCGTGTTTATCTTGATTGTGTGCTATTGTTTAAGAATATTCTCAGTGTTTCTTGAATAATGGTTGTTGTTTTTGGATATCACATGGAACCTTTTAAGGGGAAATTTGATTTCTCTATTTGGCAAAAAAAATGAAAGGTAATTTTTATTCAACAAAAGTTCTATGAAGGTGTTGAAGGAAAATATGGTGAGAAAGATCTTGAAGAGCTTAAAATCGAACTTGATTAATATGCTTATTCCTCTATTATTCGAACTTATCGACTATGTGTTAAGAAAAGTTGGTAAATTGTCAAGTACCAAAGAATCGTGGAAAAAACTTGAAGAACTTTATACGATACTACTTTGCCTTCAAAACTCTTCCTACTTCAAAATTTTTTGATTCAAATTAGACTTGACAAAAGATATGGATGAGAATCTTGATGTTTTTACAAAACTCATCCAAGATATTAAATTGACAGATAAGAATATTTATGATTACTCTCCCATTGTTCGATTGAATGCTATTCCTAATTCTTTCAAAGATGTGAAATCTGCTATCAAATACTATGTTGTGAATAGCTTGAAGAGTAAAGAATCGAATTGAAAACTTCCAAAGGGAATAAACAGGGAATGGGGAAGTAATGCATGTTAGAGCGGATCCCAAACATATCTAATAATCGAAAAAATGATAAGAAAGGGGCAAAATAAAAAACATGTCTAACTCTAGGCCTAAGAATAATAGAAAATATTAGGATTGTGGGGAACATGATCATTATATTAAAGAATGCCCTAAACCTAGGATGGGTAACCAAAACCAAAACAATGAACATGTTAACCTTGCTTCTACTAGTGATAATTTGGGTGATGTGTTTATGATTGTAGAGTTGAAATGATTACGTGAATCCTATTCCTACACATGCTAAATCAACTTGAATGGTTAGTTGATTTTGCATGTACTTTTCTATGACAACCCATAGACCATGTTTGTGAATTATACTAAGGTGATGCACGGTTCGATGTCTATGACAATGAGAAAAAGTGCAGAATTTTTGGTATTGGTGATGTTTATCTGAGATTTAATACTGACTATGTGTTAACTCTGAAAGTTATTAGACATGTTCCTGACTCGAGTAACAATTTGATATCTTTTGTCGCTCTTGAAACTAATGGGCTTGAAGGGAGATGGGAAATATGGTCATGGAAAATCTAAAGGCTCCATGATTGTTCCTAAAATTGCTAAAACTAGAAATTTGTATGTTTTACATGTTAAATGTGAATCCTCTATGTCTTATTTTGTGAATAATGTTGTAAACTTTAAATCGATGATAAGATCGCTATTTGCATAAAACATTAGGTCACATTAGCTCTAAAGAGCTTAAATTATTACAGAAAAAGAGTTGTTTTGGTAAAAACAAAATGGGTTGTTTGCCTTTATGTGATTCACGTGTATATGGTAACAACAAAGAGTTAAATTCCCCACCTCTGTACACCCTAAATATTCTGCAAGTTGTGAAATTCTTCAATACTTACATGTTGATATTTGGGGTCCTTCTTCTGTGCCCATACATGGTGGTAATAAGTATTTTTTGTCAATAATTGATGATTATTATAGGAAAGTTTGGGTATTTTTAATGAAAAACAAATATGGAGTTTTTGATAAGTTTAAAACTTAGAAACTCTTATTGAAAACCAAACTGGTAAAAACATTAAAGCTTTGAGAACTGATAATGGCCTGGAATTTTGTAATCAATTACTTGACAACCTTTGTGATGAATGTGGTATAAAAAAAGACACAGGTCTGTGCCATACTCCTCTCAGCAAAATAGAGTTGATGAGAGGATGAACATGACTTTATTAGAGACGGTGAGACTCTGGACTGTCTAAAAAGTTTTTGGGAGGAGCTGTGGCTACATCTGCTTACTTGATCAATAGATCACCCTCAGTCCCTTTGGATGAAAAATATCCTGAAGAGGTTTGGAGTGAAAAAAGTTTTGATTTTTTAAACTTGAAAGTTTTTAATTGTTCAACTTTTGTTCACCAAAAATCTGACAAATTGGAACCCAGGTCTTTGAAATATATTTTCCTTGGGTATCTTAAAGAGGTAAAAGGTTATAGATTGTGGTATAAAAGGAAAATTGGTTTTAAAACTGTGATTAGCAGGGATGTAGTATTTAATGAACTTGATTATCTTTGTCTAAGTGTTCCCTTCCCTCAAAATATTTCTAAAAAATCTGATACTCCAAATAAGATGGAGTCTTCTAACTTGTCTCCTATTGTGTCTATTCTTGTGATGTTTCTAAAATCAATGATGTTGTGCATGATAATATGAATGATGAAACTGTGCATTTGATAACGAAACTATGCATGATGATTTGCATGATGTGCATGATGAATTTCCTCTGTTGAAACTCAAAATTTAATTAGTGAACATGATCATGATAATAATTTGAATAATTATGTGTTAAATAGGGATATGACTAGGAGAAATATTATAATTCCTAACAAATTTGCTGATTTTCATATGACTTCATATGTGTTTTTGTGTTTGATTCTATTGATAGTTCCGAGCCAAAACCTTTTCTCAAGATATTAAATCCGAGCATTTTGTGAAATGGTCGAATCTATGCATGATGAAATGACTTCTCGCATGTGAATAACACTTGGGTTCTTGTTCCTAAACCTGCTAATTGTTCTATTGTGGATTGTAAATGGTCATTTAAAGTTAAACAAGAAAATGAGGGTGTCAAATATAAAGGCTAAATTAGTTACTAAGGGTTTTACTCGGAAGGAAGAGATTGATTACATAGAAATATTTTCTCCTCGTTGTCAAATTAGTTCTTTGTCGAATCATGTTTGCTTTAGTAACTCATTTTAATCGGGAACTTAAACAATTAGATGTAAAAACGCTTTCTTGCATGGAGACTTGGATGATTTTTTCTTTTTATGAAACAACCCGGGCTTTGAGGACAAATCCAAACTTAACTATGTTTGCCCGCCTAAAAAGTCTTTATATGGTTTAAAAGCAGTCTCCAAGGCAATGGAATAAAAGTTTGATGATTGCATGCTTGATTTAAAATTTAGCAAAAGTCAATTTAATCATTGTCTTTATTTTAAACTTGATGCTAAAACTCATGTGTTCTTATTCTTTGTATGTTGATGATATGCTCTTGATGGACCATGTATTAAGAATGTTGATGATGTTAGAAATTGATTGCGTGCAAAATTTGACATAAAATATCTTGGTGATGCTAAGAAAGTCTTAGACATGAACATTGATAGAGATAAAAATAACTCGACATTTATTTGCATCAATCCTATTACATTGAAAAAATCCTGCAAAAGTCTTCAATGGTAAATGCTAAATTTGTAAATGTTCCTCTTGCATCTCACTTTGTGTTAAGTAAGGATCAGTCCCAAAGACTAAACCAAATGATTTCTATGCAAAATATTCCTTATGCTAATCCCATTGGATCTGTGAAGTATTTGATGGTTAGTACTAGGCCGATATTGTTTATGGTGCATAGGAATGCTCTTAAATGGTTGTTGAGACTACATATTACTTGTTTAAAATTTTTACAATGTGAACATGACATAGTTTTGAAAGGTTATGTTGATTCGGACTATGTGAATGATAAAGATAATCGAAAATCAACAACCTCCTATATTTTTACACTTTGTGGTTCCCGCATTAGTCAATCCCAATTACAATACATAGTGGCTTTGTCTACAACAAAGTCGAATATGTGGCGATAATAAGGCTTTAAAAGAAGTTTTGTGGTTTTAAGGGTTGATTTAAATTGGTTTTATAAAAAAAAAAAAAGGTGGTTGTATTTTCAGATTCTCAATATGGTACTAATCAACTTTGCAAAAATCCTGTTTTCATGATAGAACTAAACACATAGATGTACGTTTTTACTTTATAAGAGATATCGTTTCAAAAGGTTTAGTTTGCCTTGAAAAAATTGCATCTGAATACAAACCTGTAGATATGGGTACTAAGTATCTACCCATATCCAAGTTCGAAACCTGTTTAAAAATTTTAAATTTTGATACTGGTGATTAGTTTGCCCGGTTACTTACTGATGGAGATAAAGATTTAAGGATATCTTATTATCTATTATGATTAGTTTATTAGGTTATTTTATTATCGTTTAAGAGTTTTCAATAGTTAGGAGTTTTATTGTTGTTGGACTTTAATCCTATAAATATTTTGTTTTGTTATTATTTTATGGAGATTGAATATTATTAAGTTTGGAGATTTCTCTCTTTCACGTGTTTAATGTGTTTTTCTTCGTGTGTTTTCTTCGTGTTTTTGGCTTATGCGCATCGGTTGGTATTCAGAGACCGGTCGTTCCCGAACCATGTTGTCGGTCGAATCCACAACGCATGAACGACACCATACGTATCCATCATCGATCGACTTTCGACAAAATAATTCCATATCATGCGCATACAATTTCAAGAAATCAAGAGGCTTGTTGAAAAACGATTTCTTGATGGTTGTGGGTTTGCTGCGATATTGGAAACCTATTCCACGGACATGGATGATTTATTCTCAAGTGACATTTAAGATGGTCGATATGATGGACCACCAATTTTTGATGAGGAATATGAAGATCTCATTCCGGAGATTGGTTATGAAAAATTTCGGAATTTAGCGAGAATGGTGACTATGATAGCCCACCAATTTTTGATGAGGAGGAATGTGGTGGTTATGATGATCCACCGATTTTTGATAAAGAAATTGAGGATGTTGATTCGTTGATGGAACATGGATATTGTATTCCTCCCCCTGGAGAGCAAAAATGTTGTTAATTCTCACCCCTTTCCACCCTATTAATTCCTCAAATACGGATAAAATATTAATCCTAAAGAGGAGATTATTGCATTCTTTGTGCAATTGACAAAATCGAGAATAAGTTTGTTGATGTCAACATTGATGGGAAATAAGTTTTGCGAGTCGGATATCAACCTAGAACTTTTTATTCATGAACCAACTCAAATACATGATGATATTCACTTTGTTTTCCATCTTGTCCTCTTCGCCCCTCCATGGTTTGACAATTCTTTTAGTTAAGATCTCTCTTCCAATTTGAGGACGAATCGTCTCGGCCGGAGAGAATGATGGAGATAAAGATTTAAAGATATCTTATTATCTATTATGATTAGTTTATTAGGTTATTTTATCATCGTTTAAGAGTTTTCAATAGTTAGGAATTTTATTGTTGTAGGACTTTAATCCTATAAATATTTGTTTTGTTATTATTTTAGGGAGGTTAAATATTATTAAGTTTTGAGAATAATCTCCTTTTTCATTGCAATTTACATTTCTTCGCGAAGTTTTCGTATTGCTTTTGTTCATTGTTCGTTTATTCGTAGCTTTCGACTCCATCACTTACCCTTTGGGTTGGCAATTTCTTGTGTGTTTGTTCTTTGTCCCAAAAAGTTGGACAAATATTTGTTGTGTCTTATATGAGTCCGGATTTGAAATCCATCTTGCTTTGTGCTTGTTTGTTGGTGTCATAATTTGTTTTAGTGCTTATTGTGATGAAATTCTATCTATCTTAAAGTGCTAAATAGACATAAAGGCAATGATGATGACTGGTTATATTTTCCCTTTAGTCTAATTGAATCACAATGAGTCAAAAGTGAAAATTATTTGTATTATTGGCCCGTTTGTTAAGGCATTGATCTAATTAATCTGTAGGCCCGAAATTGCAGCCCAACTTGAGCTACCAGCCCCAACCCAGTTTCCTTAGTAACCCAGGTCATGGTTTCAGACCGCGAGATCCAAAATGGAACTTCGTGGATCCTGTGTTATTTAATCTTAGTCGTCCACTTACTACCTTTGATCTGAGCCACTCATCCTACATATATAAAAAACCCCACCCAAACCCTAATCCTCATTTCTAATACTCTCACTTCTCTCTCTACCATTACTCTCGAAGCTTTAGTGTTTTTTGTGTTCATCTCTATCTCTCTCTAAGATCCGGTCTCTTTGGGAGTTTCTTGTATAAATCTGTGAGTTAGAGTGTAAAATCTTGGTTCTGAGCTTGGAGGTACTTTATTGTGGCGAGGCTTTTGTGGCATCCTTTGTTGGTTCTCTCATTGATTCATGGTGACTAGCGTTTGGAAAAATACATCCCAAGCCAATCCATTTGTCAATATTGGTTTTAGGGTTGTTGCCCCTTATATTTGTTATTTCTTTTTCCTTCCCCCTAATCTTTGCTTATTTTTTGAGTCACAAGAAATTTGTATTAATAGGCTTTATTAGTCTTAAAGTATCTTATATTTGGTTTGTGTCTCTATCAAGGTGGATAGATACCCAATTTTTGGGGGGGAAACAACTCAAAGTGAGCTTTTGGATAGAAAGACAAAAAAAGTCGTCTTATTATTACTAGTAAGCCAATGTTACATTTTTCAAATTTGAGAATAAGAATGTTAAAAGCAAACTTCTTTTATTTACAAAAATACCAAAACACTTTTCCAAAATCACAGCACCCCACCACTAGCTTTTATATCTATATATATATATATATATATATATATAAAAGAAAAATCATTGGAAATAGTAAGCCATAATTTTCCCGCTCTTTTTTAGATCTATAAATAGTATTTCAACAAATTAATTTTATTATCTACAAATTAATTAAGCCTTGATTAAAGGCAAGTGTAATTAGTCTTAAGGAAATAAAATCTCTGTTTAATTTCTTAAAAGGTAAGAATTATTAGTATTAAGGAAATATAATCACCGTTAATTTACTCAAAAAAAAATTTGTGTTAAAACATTCCTTTCTTGGACGATGAGGCTATACAATTAGCTACAAATTGAAATCTTTGTTTTTTTTTTAAATATATGAAAAAAAAAAGATTTTATATGCCAATCATTTATTAACGAAATTGCAGTACGAATAGTTTAAATAATTGTCAAGATTATATTGAAATAATTGTAAAGATTACACTTTAAAAAGTATATAAATCACTAATTTTAGTTGGATTATTATAAATTACAATATTTGTTTTTAAATTTTTTTGAAAATAAATATATAATTTTTAAAACTAAATAGACGAGAATAGATTTAATTTATTTTCCTGTCAAATGGATAAAATATGAAAAAATAATATAAATGCAATTGTATTTTGATTTTCTATATCCAAAATCTGTATAAAAAAAACAAATATATTTCAAGATTTTTTATGTAGTTTGATTAATATGCATGTTTAGTGTATTAAAATTTTGAAGACCCATTGTTCTAAAAGTATGTATCTTATTATTAGATCTTTCTTTCTCTTTCACAGGAAATTGGATAATATCTCGGAAAGTGTCTTCAAATCTATCTATAAGAGTTGTTTCTAATGTATCGTCAAACAGAACTATTTTTTCTTTTTCAAGTTCCCCGCTCAATGACATCACAAATGGTATATATAGTTTCATGTTTAGTGGTTTTGTAATAAGTTAAATATTTTGTTCCTTTTAAATACTATCTAATATATTTGATTTTTGTTTTATACTCAAAGTTTGTAGCAGAATACTCCCGCCTTGCAACAATATTCAAAATTCATGCGATTCTTTTTGTCGCACGTCATTGACATCTTCGAAGGTTAAAAAACCCAAATGGTTGAAAATATTAGTTTGTGGTGATGATACATCAAATGACATTATTAACGAATAATGTTGTGTATAAAGTATTACAAAATTTGTAATATATGTATTTTCATGTTTTATATTACATGTATGCTGTGCATTTCATAAACATTCATTTTCTATAATAGATAACATCCCGCACCGCAT
The DNA here is from genome assembly GCA_016081115.2 of Rehmannia glutinosa. Lineage (NCBI taxonomy): Eukaryota > Viridiplantae > Streptophyta > Magnoliopsida > Lamiales > Orobanchaceae > Rehmannia > Rehmannia glutinosa. Next base: position 29,711 of record JABTTQ020002953.1, on the reverse strand, counting down.
TTCGGGTCAAACACTTTTAGTTTTGATTAAATGAAGGAGAAGCAAGAGCAAAAACTGTCACTTGCAAGCACTAAAAAGTGATTTTTAGCTTAAAAGCTGAGAATCACTTTTTTTTTTTTTTTTTTAAATATTTGCAACACTCCCGGGATAATGAACTAGAAGGAAACGGTACTTTAAATCACATCAAAGAATAAACTCCAAATCATTCCTCACTATAATGTAAAACCAAGTCCCTTCTTACAGGGCATGGCTGTCCTCTAGCATTCTCAATCCCGAATCTTGTTCTTTTTGGCTTTGGAGATTCTGCTATCCTGATCCTTTCCTTTTCATTGTTCTCTTTTTTTTTTTTTGTTGAAGCAGTCAGTAGTCTTAAACTCAAGTTCTCAAATCGAACCAGTTTGTTCTGAAAGTGACTGGCTAAAGCCTGAGAGCCAGTTGCAAAGTCTGATTATATTATCTACCTTAAATTTGATCATACAATACTTCTCCAAATCAACACCAGTCCGCTCAATCTTTACAATTTTTAGGGATAATAACAAATAAACCCCTGAGGTTTGAAGTATCTACAAATAACCCAGATAAGTTTCAAAATTATATAAACTCACTCAATGCGGAACCAGGAAAAATATTAGGGTGAGCCAATAAACGAAAGTGGGTGAGCCATATAAAAAAACTAGAAAAAAAAAATCATATATTGGGGGGTGGGGGGGTTGTAATTGTAATATTTCTAAAACTGTAAGGGGGTGTTTGAAACATTCTTTTGCTTACAAAAGAGAATAAAATTTAAGACCAAATCAAATCTCAAGATTTTTTTTTTGTAATTTAAAAATTCTCTAATTTTTTCCGTAAATACCCCAATCTTCAGGTCTTTTTTTTGGGTAAATATTCCTAGGTTTTGGTAATGACTTTAGATTTAGCTGAAAAAGGGCAAACAAGAAGAGCAACAACACTTAAAGCTCAAATTTTAGTATATTAATTTTCTTACAAAAATCGAAGCTTAAATTTGTTTTAGTGGGGTGTCAATTAAGGATACCAGAGTGTAATAATATATACATAACCACACCTGGAAAACACCACAAATATGTGATCATTTCAAATACAAAAAAAAATTCCCCAGCCACTTGCAATAAAAAGTAGTGTTTATAAAAAACAAGGGGCAGCAAGTGAATCACGGAGGCAATAGACAACATAAAAGGGATTGCAAGGAATTTAGAAGACATTTCGCTAGTTCCCCAAAAAAAACTTTAAGTCATTCGCATGTAGTTCTACACTAATTTGGATATCTACCAAGAACTCATGATATAAAGTTTCAATAAAGCTGTTGGACACCTATCTCATCATAGTATCATATGCGCGTCCGAATGAATTTGAATAATCACATATGCTAGGAGTGTTTGCAAACACTTAAAAAAGTGATTATCATCTTTTGGCTTGAAAATAAGTAATTTTAGTATTTTCAAAAGTCAACTCTGCTTATGATCCTGTGTAATTTAGTTAAAATTTATAAAAGCAGGGAGAGATGTGTTTTAAATTTACGATTCTAATTCTTGATTCATTTTTGAACGTAAAAGCGCTTTTACAACTGATTCACCAAAATACTATCTTTTAACCTAATCAACTTTCAACTTTTATTTGCAAATACTACAAACTTCTAATTCTTAATTGATTTTCACTTCTACTATAATAAATCACTACAGTCTCTTAGACTTTGGATTCCGACTAGGAAACATGGATACTTTTGTGTAGGGGACGTACCCGCACTGGATACATATCAGATATGATACTTCATCCAATATTCCATGGATATATATCTATATGTACCCATAATGTATCCAATTGGAAAAGAAAAAATACACTTGGACATATCCCCAATTTGAAGAAACAAAACCACATTTATATGAATTCTTATAAGTCCACATATTTAAAGAGATATGTTGATATTTTCAACATGTTTTATTTGCATGTATGTGAGTTACCACATTTCATATTGGAGAATCTATGAAAATTTTAGGCCTTGTTTGTTTATGTTTCCAACAACCTATTTCCAATTTGAACTATTATAAAATTGGAATCATGTTTGTTTATAAATTTTCCAATGGAAATCATCATTTTCACATTCCATTTTTCACATAAAACTACATCTCAAACCTATAATTTCAATTCTCAACTCTATATATCCTACATCACTCATCAATCACTATTCTCCTATTTTCATCCAATTATACACATGGACCCACCATTACCAACTCTATCCACTTAAAATATTATTATTTTTTAATTATTTTACCTAATGGGACCTACCACCCTACAATCTTACAAATATAATATTATATATCCAATTAAAATATTCAACCATTATCAACTTTTCAAATTATTATATACATAAAATAATATTTCAAAACTATTCAACCAAACACAATCTCATTTCCAAACCTTAAAACTCATTTCATTCACTCATCCAAACATATTTCCAATTTTCACATAAATTCTCAAAATTCAATTTCCAACACTAAAACTAGAAATGGTCGTGGAAACATAACCATACAAGGCCTTAGTTTTTATGTTTGAAATAATGATTTTTCTAATTGTAATTATAGATATTGTATCCATATCTTTAAAAGCCAATATATGACATATTCATGTACACGTGTTGTATCGTAGCGATCCCGTCTTTCGTAAACTTCATAAGATTCCGGTTAAAAAAAAGGAAAGGAAAAGAAAAATTATTTTTCTTAAATAAAAAGTACAATACAAAACTCAATAATGTAAGGAGAATAGAAGACTTTCTTTAGTGTTTTCCTTACTAAGGACCACACATAGGGTTAGCACAATAGTATCACCAAATATAGAATGGTGGAGATGAGATAAGCCATAGTGGACAACTAGGGGAGTCCTTGCTTGTGAAAAAAATTTCACCTCTTCCACTTTTTGAACAAAATTTTGCATGAATATGTGATTGTTTGTGAAAATTTTCAAAAACATCTATTCACTTTTCTCATTTTTCAAATTATCATTCACATCCATTTATAATTTTATCAAAAAAATAATACCGATAAAAAAAAAAACATCACATCAGCTATTATTATTATACAATCATATCACAAATACACTATTTACTCTCTTATTTTTCAAATTATCAATCACATCCAATCACTACTATAATAAAAAAATTATTACATCAACTATCATCATCACATTTTAATCTTATATCCAATCACACTCCCAAAATCTATTCTCATTTTCTAAAATAATTTGTTCACATTATTCTATATAAAAGTAAAAAAAAAGCGGAACTAAAAGTCAAGCAATCACTCAGACATCTCTCCTCTTCTTATCTTAGCATATAAATAATTGAAAACCATCGGATAAAAGTGCAAAGGAATTACTGCCCATTACACGCCAGAAAGGCAAAATGCCAAGAATCCCCAACACTAAGACACCCACGTAGATCCTCATGTTTTCAGAAAAAACCTAAGGAAAACTGGCCAAATATACCCCACCACAAGTCATTTTTTTTACTTTTATCGCCATTATTTATAGCCAAGAATAAAGACCACACAACTTTCCACAACAGAACACACCAAAAATGATATATAATTCTTCAACCACTAGCTCCAAAATCTATATTCTCAATCAAAACTTATCATTCACTAACTTCATTATTTTCAAAGGGAACACTCTGTTTAAATGGGTTCCATCTTCATTAAATATCACACCTGCCTGACTTGAAAGCTTTCAAACCTCACTATTTCAGCCTGACTATCAAAAGAAAAGAAAAGAATAGTAACATAGTCACAGTACCAGATATTATTTCTAAAATTAGTTACATTAGATCAGTTTTAAAGCACAAAAATAAATAAGTTGACATAGGATAAAGTAATTATATATTTAAAGTTAGGGCAAAAATCATGGCAGACAATGGGAGTGTGTGCAAACACTAAAAAAGAGATTATAAGCTTTTAGATGAAACAAAAATCAATTTTTAGTGTTTGCAAATACCTACTTCATCTTGTAATGCTACTTCATTTTATCAAAATCTATAAGGATAATTCTAAAACACCCAGGTTTGACTTTTACAAAAAAAATACTTCTGAAAATTACAAAAACTCATCCACCAAACTTACATTTTTTCCTGATTTTCAAAAACATTTCAAAAAAACCCTCACATTTATAAATATATTACGATTACCTCCCTTAAATTTAAGGCAAAATGAAACTTGAAGGATTTTTTTGTAATTTTGAAACATCTCTGATTTTTTTGTAATTAACCCAAACCTCGAAAATCCCAAATCTATAAGTAGGAGGGTTTTTGATTCTTTACACAAAAATACTTTTACAACTCATCCACCAAACTAGGGGCGATCGTTCGACACACACTAATACCACGAAAAACGGGTTAATGTTTAAATTTCATGTTCGTGTCGTTCGTGTCGCACGACACGATCATGTATTTTGGGTCGTGTTCGTGTCCTTATCATGTTTACACGATAAGGACACGAACACGATAGTGCTTGCGATATTGACACGATCTCGTCACGATAAGAACACAATAATGACACGTTTATCCGCTGGTGACACGATAATGATAAGTTTACCTAATTAGTGACACGATAGGTGACACGATAATGATAAGTTTACTTGTTAGTGACACGATAGTGTCACAATAACCTTATATTTTGTATGTTTCATCGTGTATTGTCGTATAATATCAAGTCATATAGTGTAATTTGCTATCGCGTATTAACGCATTGTAAATCAATCTCTTTTGTTTTTGAGTTATCATGTCAAATCGTGTCGCGGTCGCGGTCGACACGGAAATTTTCATGTTCATGTTAGGTAATAGGGCGGATCCTTATCGTGTCGTGTTCGTATTTGACCTTATCATATCGTGTCATGTCGTTATCGTATCGACCGAAACACGACACTTGATTCGATTTGCCACCCATACACCAAACACTCTCGCTTCACTTAATTAATTTTCAGCTTCTATTTGCAAACAGTACCGCACTTCTGATTCTCAACTCTTTGACACTTCTACATCAATAAATCATTTCTTCACAAAGGGCAAAACACCCCCATTAAATAATATATATAAACATACCTATGACTTTGATTTGACTGCAATTAAAATTGCCGACTGATTGTCAACCTCTACTTTTAACAAGCTCCAATTAAAAACCAAGAAAAAGCTGATGTGGTTTCCACAGATAAGTAGAAACACACACTGAGTGGGAATCTCAAAACTTGACAAAGGCAACAACAAAAGATGACATAACCTCTGTAGGGACAGTAAACAGATCTAAAAATGTCTTATATCTCTTCATTAGTCAGTCTCAATTATTCCATTCCCTCTTATAGAACCAATTTTTGAGAGTCATTAGAAAATATCCAGCAGAGTACCTTCATTCATTCATTCAGTGCCCAGAAAAAGTTCGCAAAAAAAGATGCAAAGTAAAGAAAGTAATAAACAAGAAAAACAAAAACAAAATCAAGAAGAATGGCTGAATTTGAGCCTTGGAAGAAATTCACAATCAGAATCAAGACCTATTGTTCCACACAAGATTTTCTCATGCAATTTCTGCATGCGTAAATTCTACAGCTCACAAGCGTTGGGGGGACACCAGAATGCACACAAAAGGGAAAGAGGTGAAGTGAGGCATTACCAGTCACAAAAACTGATGTCTATGATGGCTTTGCCGATCAACACTTCCATAACATCAAGATCACTTGGCGTCCAACCGCATTCCTTCATACATAAGCCGAGCAGAGATGGGCGTTCGATCGGGGCGAGATTTGGTGTGGCATGGCAGGCTAATGATCTTGAGGAAACAGCTGATCATCATTTCATGTGGCCTGGAAGTTTTCGTTTTTATACAAAACAAGAAGAGCAGATCAATTCACCATCGAATACGAATATGCTCGACTTAAATCTCAAACTTTAGTGTTATATATATATATATATATTATTGCAAATTGGAGTTTTTTTTTCATGGTAGCCTATCCCTTATGCTTTTCCTTGTTTTTTTTCTCTCTCAGTGAAGACTGAAGAGTTTATGTTTAAAGGGCAGGAGCACTACAGCAATGTATTCCAATTTGGCACTTGCAATAATATGAAGCAAATTTTATCATGTTTTAGTTTTTTTTACTTGCTGCAAAAGAACTTCATGCTTATTATTCTTGAAGATGTGTTGTTATTGCAGTTCATGATATTCTATGCTGAATGAATCCATTAAACAGTATTATAAAAGAAATGGATGCATCTACGTGATGCACTTATTTTTGAACTCTAAAGGCTTTTATATGAATCCCCATCATAATTTTCTTCCAGATAATCTATATTATGCTTCTTAGAAAACATGAGTAATTTCAGACAGGTCTATGTTCCAACTCTCACACCGAACCACAAAAAACCAATAAAAACAAACAAGTTACAATGTTCAATGACTCATTCTCCGTTAAACTTGTTACTAAGCACAATGATTAAATATATTTCAGTTCTGAGTGCAAAGGGTCAGGGAAAATAGTCTTTTTGATCCTATAACTTGGACTATTTGAATATTTAGTCCTCTAAGTAATCACATTTAAATATTGATCCAATATCTTCTAAAAACTCGGACATTTAGTCCAATTTTGACCAAAATTGTGTAATTTTAAATGAATTGCTGACTAGCGCCACTAGCGAGTAGCCCGCTGGTGTGTCTAAGAGTTTTAGGAATTTCGGTGATTTGGTGCGAAAACTAATATGTCAAATCACCAAATTTGACATGTAAAAGTTGGAGATTTCAATGCGTTGGTGGCAGTTTCCCCAAATTTTTGACATGTTTGAAAGATATTGGACCATAATTTCAGGTAACTTCTTCGAGAACTAAATTTCCAAGTAGTATGATTCTGACCAAAACATTTATTTTTCCCAAAGGGTCACCGCCAGCTCTTTGCATTGCAGATACAAGAAGCCAAATCAAAAACAGCTTAAATTTAAAAGATCAGTCATATGCTTGCTTCATATTCACCAGCTCTTCATAGTATGCTTCAGAGCTTGAAACTGATTTTGGTAAAAAAGGTTGTAGCATACAAGCAAAGATCTTATGACTATCCAATTATGATATATTACAAGATTACTTTAGATGAGTAATACCCTTCAGGGAATTCATCCCTAGATGTTTAAGATGGTGGAAAGAGTTGTTGGTGAGTTAAAGTGCTAGCTAATTTTCTTTTTCATTCAAATTCGCCATATAATTACAGAGACTTAACCCGAACTTAGCCGTGGCCACTGAGCTAACCTAGTAGTTAAGTACTGTTTGCCAAATGTAGCTTCACATAGAGGGCACTCCGGCCATTTAAAGTTGAATGAGATTTCATTTTCCAAATGAGCAATCTACTATAAATGATATTTTCTAAAATATCATTTGTCCTTATCAACCAAAACAAACACACTGGACCTTAACATTTCTAGAATTAACATGTACAGGATGCCCCACTTGGGTGGTATATCATTGGCTTGAATAGCATGTGCTTAAAATCAAATGTTGGCCCCACAATCACACTTGTATCTTTCATTGGTTGCTAGCTTAGTTGTCAACAGCGTACCATCAAAAATTCATCTGATGCACCATCCATGACATATTTTCTAGTGAACAGTGGACACACTAAAAAGGTGGATCTCTCCATTGTTTTTTTCTTTAAGCAACTACAAGTTCATCCAAAGCCCTTCACCTACAATATCTACTTTTATTCATGTTTTGAGTTGTTCACCACAGTCAATTAGTTCCCAGGGATAATTACAAGAACTACCCCGAGGTTTGGGGTAATTTGGGGTAATTATAACAAAACCTAGAGAAGTTTCAAGATTACAAAAGAGGTTTGATTTTGTCTTAATTTTAAGGGGTTAACTGTAATATTTCTATAAATGTAATGGGGGCTTTTGCAAAAAAAATTCCTATGACGAAAAAAAATATAAGACTGGAATCAAAAGTTCAAGGTTTTTTTGTAATTCTGAAACTTCTTTGGGTTTCTTTTAAATACCCCAAATCTCACGGGTAGTTTTTGTAATTAATACTTATTTCCCATATATGATATATGGGCCATATTCTGCTTAAGCTAAGAAATCTACAAAGACGATTCTATAATAACGAGACTCTAGAATCTGAACTCAAAAAATAACCAATCAAATTCACGTGAGTGATGTTATTTGACAAATAGCAGGATAACCAAAAGAAACTATGATACTGAGATGTTCCATTTTCAGTATCATTTTCATACTATGACAATGGTCATGCTACAGAATTGATGAACACCAGTTGATTAATCAACCACCATGCTTTTTGTTGGAAATTATTCGGGTCCCGGATCTAATCCGGGCCAGATAAGATCCGGCTTTTCGATCAAATCGAACGGAAGCGGAAGCGTGGGATTTCAAAAATCGAGTTTTAGATATAAGAACACAAGATCATGCTTATTAAATTTATTCAAACTAAAGAAAGAAAAGAAAATTTACCTCTTTCGACGATTTTCTTGTTCTTCGATTTTTTTTTTTTTTTTGGTCAATCCTTCGAATCCCCAAAGCTCGTAGACACCGCGATCTTCCAATTGAACCTCCCTATCAATCGGCGAGTGTAGGCACCCAAATAATAATTCTAAGTTCCTAACTTTTATTTTCCTACGATGTCTCAACTCATGAGATCGTAGGATTGAAGCTAACCTGGATAGGAGGGGAATTGAACTAGGCTTAAAAATAAAAACCACAAATCAAAAATTAAAAGTATCCCTTAAAAAAAACGCATCTGACCATTAAATCTCATTCAATGGAGTTGACCCAATAAATACTTTTTCAATTGATAATTGTTCAATTGATTCATGGGAAAAACTCATTTGGTTGATGACTGAAAATTGCTCTTAAATACATGGCCATGAAAGAATCTTTTCAATTGTTTAAAAAAAATATCAATTGAACTTGAAGATCAATTGCCGCACGCCGAAATATTGATTTGTAATTTCAACGAAAAACAACTTTCAATTGTTAAGAAGACGACCGCATATTTTTCGAAGCAACCACTGTCTCTCAAAACGGTGAGATGTGGTCCCCTTTTTATAGGCGTTGTTCAATCAGTTTAAAACCAATTTAGTTTCCTATCTATTCTAGAATTAATAATTCTAGATAGACTCAAACTCTAATTGATAATTATCCAATATAATTATCAAGTAAATAATTATATTAATATCATAAATATCTTATATTTATTTAATTCCCAAAACAGTCAAAACTGTAGAATATCAGATATTCCTGGAATTAACTAATATTAATATATTAGCCCAAATATTTTGGAAAACTATTTTCCATAAACCCTTAGGAACTGAAATATTATTTCTAACCCGTGTACTCTAGGAAGGCGAACCTGGGACCATGGACCTATAATTATAAGCTCCATAAATTGAATAAATAATTAACTCTTTAATTAATTTATTCGACTTATTAATTCGATATTACTCCACTATAAATTGAATTGCACTCTTATAATCATAGAATATCTTACTCTACGAATTGAGCGATCATTTGATATAATCATTACATATAGATTAATCCTCCATAGACAATTCGTAATTGAAGCTAGGTAGTATCCGTTAAACCTCTTCAATTACCTCTTATCCTCATTTACCATTAATTCACTAGTGAATGGTTAATTTATAATCGATTATAAATTAGAGATCTCAAACCATTCGAGTTCGAATTAACAAATGAGGGAATTGTCTTTCTACTTCCCAAAGAAGGAATGGATTCCATATCTGTGAATTTATATTCCCGGCTATTTAATTCAAATGTGAATCTAAAATGCAAGTGTTGGGAATGTCGTAGGACAAATTTAAACGAGCAAATTAAGAATCACACCGAAATAAGCAGTCTATAATCACTCGGGATTAAGATTTATCCATATATGATCATCTAGTGATTTAATTTGATTTTCCATTTCTACAACGGAATTTGTATGGAAAATTCAAATTAAATCGATCCAAGTCCTATATGATCAAATCATATATAAATGCCCCCACTAAGATGTCTCCACATCGACCAGTCCTGATAAGACAATCACATTCAAAATGTTCTCGGGCGCATTAATGATGTTTTAATTAAAGATCCCATACTTTAATTAATTTCATCACGGACTTAATTTTAGTTTATTATCCATAATCTTAATCCTCTTGTATATAACTCTTATATACTAAGATTATGGTTACAATAAATAAACTAGGGATTTTCATGATGTTCAAGAAAATACATACAATATGCAATAGAGTCCGAAAATAAATGTCGCTTTATTAATAATCAAAAACAATTCACAATTGCTTTAAGGCACTATCCCTAACAATCTCCCACTTGCCCTAAAGCATATGGGACATGTCTTCCATCTATGTTTTTGTGCCTCTAAAAACACTTTTTCAGTTTAGTCTTATGTGACAGATCAACAAGAATGTACACTTACCCGGATATCGACTTTCGAGTATCCTTGTCCGACTAGAAGTCGAATCGGTCACGATCGTCTATTTTACGGTCAACCACCTAAATAGACAAACATCTTGATCTCAAGCATATTTGAGAAGGTTCTTGACTATTATCTAATGAAATATTTCGGGATTAGATTGAAATTGGCTGGTTATCCCTATCGCGTATCAAATACCTAGCCTAGTACACAATATTGTATACTTGTAGAGGCATAGGGAATGCGTCTCATGTTCTTTCCTCCTGAGGTGCCTTTAAACAATCCTCTTTGGAAAGAACGAATCCATATCAAGTTGGTAGGTAACCCTTCTTGGAATCTTGCATTCTTTAATGCAACTGCATCTTATCGATATAAGAAGCTTGAGACAATGCCAATAATTTGTTCTTGTGATTTTGAATCATTCAAATTCCAAGAACATAATTCGCTTATCCAAATCTTTCATTTGGAATTGCTTGGCAAACCAACCTTTAACCGCAGCTAACATTTCTACTTCATTCTCGATTAGTAGAATGTCATCTACGTAAATCACTAAAATTGCCACTTTACCATCATTGATCTGCTTGTATACACAAGGCTCATCAACACTTTGGTCAAAACCAAGACTTGATCATCTCATCAAATCTATGGTTCCATGACCTTGAGGCTTGCTTTAACCCATAAATGGATCTAAGCAATTTGCAGACTTTCTGCTCTTGACCTTCGGCTACAAAACCCTATGGTTCGAATCCATTTCTTGGTTCATAGCTTCAAGCCACCTCGCTATATCAGAATCCTCCATCACTTGTCAAAAGACAATGGATCATCATCTACCCCATCAAAGACTGGAACATTTTGCCTCTTCGATTTGACGATAGCGGATTGGTGGTCTAATCACCCTCCCACTGCGTCGAGGTATCATGACATTCTGATCAGGTATAGTGGTATTTCTAGCGATTTCCCCAACAACTCTTGTTGGTTGTGGTCTGATCTCATCAGAAAGTAACTCCTCGAGTACAACTTTACTTCGAGGTCGGAAGTTTTCTATATAATCGTTCTCAAGAAAGATAGCATTAGTCGAAACTATTACTTTCTTTTCTTGCGGATCATAAAACAAACCTCCTCTCGTTCTTTTGGGATATCCAACAAACAGATACACTTCTGAACGTGGATGCAACTTTCCAGTCTTTCCTTTCAGCACATGTGCTGGGCACCCCCATATGCGAAAGTGGCGTAAACTAACTTTACTCCCATTCCACAACTCTAGTGGTGTCTTTTGGATTGACTTAGATTTTAACTACATTCAAAATGTAAACCGCCGTTTGCAATGCATAGCCCCAAAAAATCGGCGAAATGTCGCGTAGCTCATCATCGACCCAACCATATCAAGCAACGTTCGGTTTCTCCTTTCAAAACACCATTTTGCCGAGGGTGCCAGTCTTTGTGAGTTGGTACAAAATACCATGCTCTAGCAAATAATCTTTGAACTCGATGATCGACATACTCGCCCCTCGATCGGATCGAAGGCACTTCAAAGATTTTCCTAGTGCTTTTAAACTTCCGCATGAAATTCCTTGAACTTTTCAAAAGTCTCGGATTTTCTATGCATTAGATAAACATATCCAAACCTCGAGTAATCATCAATAAAAGTGATGAAGTACTCAAAGCCACCTCTAGCTTGTGTGGTCATGGGACCACAAGCATCACTATGCACAAGCTCTAGTGGTTCTTTGGCTCTGCCCCTTTGCGAGAAAGGTCTCTTAGTCATTTTTCCTTCTGACGGGATTCACAAACAGGAAGAGTGCCAACTTTTAGCTCTCTCAAAGGACCATCCTTTGCAAGCTTTATTTATCCTTTCTAGTGAAATATGCCCTAACCTTAGATGCCAAAGATATGTTTCATCATCTTGAGAAACCTTTTGCCTTTTTGGTTTAGGATGTTCTACTTTAAACATTTCGGCATTTAGCAGTGGTTGTTCATTAGGCTTAATGAAATAGACTCCATTTTCCAATATTGCAGTACAAATATCACGCCCATTTTTAGAAATAATAATCGAATTATCATTAAAAGATAGTGAAAATAAATGTTCATGCAATTTTGAAACAGAAATCAAATTTCTACGGAAACCAGGAATATAATAAACATCGTTTAAAATCAATATTTTATCTCTAATATTAAGCTTAATTACTCCCACTGCTTTTGCCGAAACCACTGCACCATTGCCAACTCGCATTGTGAAAGACCCATCGGCAAGCTCTTCATAAGAACTAAGCATTTGTAAGGAAGAACAAACATGATTAGTAGCTCCAGAGTCAACTACCCAAGTAGAAGAATCTTTAGCTACCAAACAACTTTCAAGAACAAGTAAATCATATTTACGTTTCTTGTTTTCCTTTACTTTGGAGAGAAACTTGGGGCAGTCTCCCTTCCAATGTCCCTCTTCACCGTAGCGGAAACAATTTCCCTTTGCTTTAGAGGAACCTTGCTTATTGCCTTTGAGATTTTCACATACGAGTGCAATATTCATGTTACTATTCCACTTGTTACAATTTTCTCCGAGTTAATGAATCATTCAACATTCAAGCATAGACAAGACATCATTCTTTGAAAATTAAATAAAGCGACATAAATAAGCGAACGAACATCATAGAACATTCAATTTAGGAATCATAAACATGATGCATGAAAGCAATAAAGTTTATCCTACCAATTCCAAGGTAATTTAATCTCACATTTGAGAAGCGCCGTAGGGTAGGTCAAATCAAATGACAATTAAATCGAGACCATCTCGGATTAATAAATAAATAATCAAGACATCTCATATCTTCATTTATTAATTAATCACCTTTTAGTTTAGCCTAGATACATCCAAACTATTTGATTGTATCCTTATGAGTGTTACCCATTATTTTGGATTTTAAAAATTAACTCAAAATCGCCGCAGGGTAGGAAAATTAAGAGTTAAATTTTAAATTCCTATCCTTTCGAGATTAAGCCTTGATTATTGATTTAAGTGAAAACCATCCGTAGGGGACGAATCGAGCGTCGCGAGGCGTCACTTAAATCTCACTGCTTTGATCAATAATAGAGGCCATATGATTTATTGTCATAATCCTTCTCCCACTCACTATTTTATAATAAATGTTTCCTAAACATTTAAGTTATAAAACATCTTATGTTTTACTAAGTTAAGTCCAATCTATTGGTCTTATTGATTAAAATCCTCTAATTTAAAAATCTAACTTTTAGAAATTAAATCATAATTTTAATCAACTTTAAAAACCCCTAAATTATCAAAATAATTAAGGGAATAGGGATAAGACGGAAAAATTTCATGAAAGAACAAAGGAAACAACGCGCCAACTGAAAACGGGACCTACCCGAGCCCTGCCCGGGACCTGCCCGAACTGCCCGGGGCTGCCCGGGACCTGCCCAGGGCCTGCCCGGACTGCCCAGGGCTGCCCGGCACCTGTCCGGGCTGCCCGAACGCGAATCCGAATAATATTTGTTTCTAAAACATGTAATTCGGAGATTTTTCATAAAACCGGATCCAATTTTCACAAAATTAATTCCAAGCAATTATCCCAATTTTTAAAATCATATAAACACTTTTATACAAAATTTAAAAAATTATATAAAACACTTTTATACAAAAAATTTTAAAAATTATATAAAACACTTTTATATCAATTTTAGAAACCATATAAAACACTTTTATATCAATTTCAATCCATCTCATAGATCTTTCATAACAATTAAACAATTCAATCATCATGATCGTGACATGCTTGGGAGTGGGTTCCATGAATGACATATCAATATGCACGGCATATATATCACATATACATCACATAAATATTAATCCGCGAAATAATAAATATGACGATTTGATGCCTTAAAATTAAAAGACGCACATGCATCCATATATCAAAACATGCAAGATCAAATCCTAAACCCACTCCAAAATAAATTTAATAAGGTAGATCTAGTTCTTATATCAATAACCAAATGGCTCTGATACCATTTGTTGGAAATTATTCGGGTCCCGAATCTAATCCGGGCCAGATAAGATCCGGCTTTTCGATCAAATCGAACGGAAGCGGAAGCGTGGGATTTCAAAAATCGAGTTTTAGATATAAGAACACAAGATCATGCTTATTAAATTTATTCAAACTAAAGAAAGAAAAGAAAATTTACCTCTTTCGACGATTTTCTTGTTCTTCGATTTTTTTTTTTTGTCAATCCTTCGAATCCCCAAAGCTCGTAGACACCGCGATCTTCCAATTCGAACCTCCCTATCAACGGCAGTGTGTGGGCACCCAAATAATAATTCTAAGTTCCTAACTTTTATTTTCCTATGATGTACTCAACTCATGAGATCGTAGGATTGGGCTAACTGGATAGGAGGGGAATTGAACTAGGCTTAAAAATAAAAACCACAAATCAAAAACTGAAAGTATCCCTTAAAAAAAACGCATCTGACCATTAAATCTCATTCAATGGAGTTGACCCAATAAATACTTTTTCAATTGATAATTGTTCAATTGATTCATGGGAAAAACTCATTTGGTTGATGACTGAAAATTGCTCTTAAATACATGGCCATGAAAGAATCTTTTCAATTGTTTAAAAAAAATATCAATTGAACTTGAAGATCAATTGCCGCACGCCGAAATATTGATTTGTAATTTCAACGAAAAACAACTTTCAATTGTTAAGAAGACGACCGCATATTTTTCAAACCACTTAACCACTCTCTCAAAACGGTGAGATGTGGTCCCTTTTTATAGGCGTTGTTCAATCAGTTTAAAACAAAATTTAGTTTCTATCTATTCTAGAATTAATAATTCTAGATAGACTCAAACTCTAATTGATAATTATCCAATATAATTATCAAGTAAATAATTATATTAATATCATAAATATCTTATATTTATTTAATTCCCAAAATATCAAAATCGTAGAATATCGATATTCTAATTAACTAATATTAATATATTAGCCCAAATATTTTGGAAAACTATTTTCCATAAACCCTTAGGAACGGAAATATTATTTCTAACCCGTACTCTAGGAAGCGAACAGGGACCATGGACCTATAATTATAAGCTCAATAAATTGAATAAATAATTAACTCTTTAATTAATTTATTCGACTTATTAATTCGATATTACTCCACTATAAATTCGGAATTGCACTCTTATAATCATAGAATATCTTACTCTACGAATTGAGCAGTCCACTGATATAATCATTGCATATAGATTAATCCTCCATAGACAATTCGTAATTGAAGCTAGGTAGTATCCGTTAAACCTCTTCAATTACCTCTTATCCTCATTTACCATTAATTCACTAGTGAATGGTTAATTTATAATCGATTATAAATTAGAGATCTCAAACCATTCGGTTCTGATTAACAAATGAGGGAATCGTCTTTCTACTTCCCATGAAGGAATGGATTCCATATCTGTGAATTTATATTCCCAGCTATTTAATTCAAATGTGAATCTAAAATGCAAGTGTTGGGAATGTCGTAGGACAAACTTAAACGAGCAAATTAAGAATCACACCGAAATAAACAGGAGTCTATAATCACTCAGGATTAAGATTTATCCATATATGATCATCTAGTGATTTAATTTGATTTTCCATTTCTACAACGGAATTTGTATGGAAAATTCAAATTAAATCGGTCCAAGTCTATATGATCAAATCATATATAAATGCCCCCACTAAGATGTCTCCACATCGACCCGGTCCCTGGATAAGACAAATCACATTCAAAATGTTAAGGCGCATTAATGATGTTTTAATTAAAGATCCCATACTTTAATTAATTTCATCACGGACTTAATTTTTAGTTTATTATCCATAATCTTAATCCTCTTGTATATAACTCTTATATACTAAGATTATGGTTACAATAAATAAACTAGGGATTTTCATGATGTTCAAGAAAATACATACAATATGCAATAGAGTCAGAAAATAAATGTCGCCTTTATTAATAATCAAAAACAATTCACAATTGCTTTAAGGGCACTATCCCTAACACTTTTTCGGTATCATTTTCTTACTTCAGTGGTAATTTCACTCATCAACTTGTTTGGAAACAGAAAATCGGCATGGTTTAGTCAATAGTCAGTCAAAATAAAACATCAAAATCGGAGCACATTTCAACTTTCCACTATACGCATCTAGAGAGAGAGAGCATAAAAATAGTACTGTTGAAGAAGATGAGAAGAGCTGAGAACAGAACGCTAGCAAGGCTCGATCCAAGGCCTCCGCCGTAGTGCACCGCCGCCTTAAGTTCGCTCTCGTTCGATTTCCCGTTCCATCACCAATTAATTTGATCCTAATCCTAAATTATAAAAAGGGCTTTATCCACACCCCTTGGTGCAGGCTTAATTGCAAAAAGTGCCACCTAATTTTGGGTGGGTTACATTTTAGGACTTTTATTTTTCGATTTGTAATTTAGGACTTTAATTTTAAAAAAATTAGCATATTGATGATAAAAAAATCGCTGGAAATTTTTAAATTGACCGGATTTGCTGTTGTGTCCGCCACGTGGCACCCCAAATTAAGGAATTTTTTATTTTCCAGCTAAACTTGATGACTTGACCGATAACTTGTCAAAACATGCACACATGGCGGCTAACGATGGCACTTTATGATATTTACATGTCATTTCGTATTTTTCTCTTTGTCTATTTTAATATGTACAAAATAAATTAAAAATAATATAAATTTTTTCTCCATTAAATTAAAAATTTGTATTATTTTTAAATTAAAAATAATATGAATTTTTTCTCCATTAAATTAAAAAGCTATATTATTTTTAAATTAAAAATAATATAAATTTTTCTCCATTAAATTAAAAAATTATATTAATTTTAATTTATTTTGTACATATTAAGTTGACAAAGAGAAAAATATGAAATGACATGTAAATATCATAAAGTGCTATTGTCGGCATGTGTGCATGTTTTGCAAGTTAGCGACCAAATCATCAAGTTCGATTGGAAAATAAAAATTCCCTAATTTGGGTGCCACGTGGCGAAAACATAAGCAAATTGCAGCAATTTGAAAATTTTCGGTGATTTTTGTCATCAATATGCCAATTTTTTTAAATTAAAGTCCTAAATTGCAAACCGAAAAATAAGAGTCCTAAAATGCAACCCACCCAAAGTAACAGGCACTTTTTGCAATTAAGGCCCTTGGTGAATACACCCACCATAAGTTTAGCTTAAAAGACTATAATACCCAAACTTACATAAATAAGTTCTAAATACCCCTTCAAAAGTCCAATCTCTAAATACACCTACCTCTTCTATTAAAAACTTATAATTTTCTTCCACACACCTAACCACATCTTTTTCTTGAGCAAAGATGAAACTTTTTTTCTTCTTCTGTAAACCCTACATTTTACAATACCCAAATCGTTGCAAAATATGGACAACAAAGAATTCATTGTGACGAATAATATAAGTACATCCAGTTCACAACTTAAAGTATGTTATTTACCCATTTTTACCGTTGGAAATTGTTGTTGGATAAGTGCAGTAATACACTTGGCACGGTCAAACACGCAACACAATCACACTCACCATCGTGCCATTGTGCCACATATAATCATGACACGATCGTGTCAGTAGATATTGTCCTTGTTTTTTATGTTTTTTTCGTTTTTAATAAGAATCAAACTAGATGCCTACAGAGTATAATGTTATTGGTCCTCCCAATGATGATCTTGTTCAAGATCAACAATAGATTTGTGTTGTTATTGACTACACACACGTGTTCATGATGCACGAATATTTTGGTTCTCGCGAAAAATTATTTGATTGGGTGCGTGAGAGAACAATGAGCATGTCATGATGATAATAATTAGTAGGTCGGATAGTGGTCGGGATAAGAAAAGACCTCGGGTATTATTGGCTTGCGAAAGTAGTGGACAATATCGTGAATCAAAAAAGGGTTAAAAAAAGATGATGTTAGCCAAGTTAAATAAGAGAAAAACTGGAACAAAGAAGTGTGGTTGCCCATTTCATTTGAGGGGTCGACAAGCATCAATTGACGGAGAATGGACACTAGAAGTTGAATGTTGCATGCATAATCATCCAATTGCAGAGTATTTGGAGGGTCATTCTTTTGCTGGTAGATTAACGACCAATGAAGAAGAATATGTGTTGGATATGTCACAAGAGAATACTTAATCGAAGGACTTTTTATTTGGCTTACAAAAGAAATTTGAAGATAATAAGTCCACAATAAGGACTATGTATAAAGCTCGTATGAAAGATAGAGTTATCGAGCGTGAGGGTCGATCACAGATGGAACAACTTATGCATAAATTGAAGATCATGGATATTTATAGTATCATAGGCATTGCAAGATGAGTAACACTGTGAATAATATATTCTTTACTCACCTAATAAGCGTTGAGTTGTCGCATGCTTTTCCGAGTGTCATCTTTATGGACTACACACGTACAAGACAAGCATGTGCAAATTACCTTTATTGGGGATTGTTGGTGTGGCGTTGACCACTTGATATTCTCTTTTGCCGCCGCATATTTGGTGTGTGAATGTGTAACGACCAGTTTTCAAAAATACAAGTAATTCAATAAAAGAATTATAAAAGAACATATTTTATAAAACATTGCCTATAATTCAAAAAGAATTTCCAAATAAACAAAAGTACTTTAATTCAAACCAAAACATTTATTCTAAAAAATTAAAATACTAACTATTAATAGTAAGTACTCAAATTAATTAACAAATAATGGTTTCTAAAAATTCAAATTAAATAAATCGCTGACTTTGCATCCACCGCCTCCAATCCTCGATCGGGCTCCTCAACCTGAAAAGTTTTAATAAAAATGGGGTGAGCTTTCAACTCGCTTCTGTGGGGACACGTTTGTCATAATTAAATACATCAATAGGCGTAATCGTAAATATTCAACATGTAATTTTTCCTCCATAATTTTCCTCCGACCGCCATTACTTTATAGCATCAAGGGGCTACCCCGAGGATTCTTTTGATCCCAGACCTATTTACGGTCCCTGACTAACATGATTTCCTCTTTCCACATTGCACCTAAATGAAAACACATATATTAAATATTTAATAATGACAAACAATACTTGAATAGAAATATCCCCACCTCAACTGATTTCTGTTAATCCGCGTAGTAACTAAAATGATTATTCTAATCCTCTTGATTCTCGATTCTTGAATTTGATTTTAGAGAAACGGGGTGAAGTTTGTAAAGAAAAATTTTCAATTTATAGAGTTGAATTCTGGAATTTATGATTGAGAATTAAGTTCTTACATTAAAAATTATAACCCTTCACCTTTCATATTCTTTTAATTAAGTTTGAGTCCTTCTAAATTCATAAATGAAATTCTATTAAATGTGTCTAATTAAAATTATATTTTTCTGATTAATAAAATTATAATTCATATAACAATAATTGAAAAATATGGTATATTACAGAATGAGAGGACAACTATATATGGGCTTGCACTATCTTAAAACCACTGACGAGCTGATGTTTTCTCCCCACTATGATTGTTACTGACAGAGAAATGACTCTAATGAATGCAATTGAGAAAATATTTCCCACATCGAGATATTTCCTTTATCAGTGGCACATTAATAGGAATATTTTGGCAAATTGCGAGAAAATATTCGACATGAAAGAAAAAATTGCATCTTTTATATTGCAATGGAATTTGATGGTCATCGCATATAACAAGACACATTTTACGACTTAATTAGAATATTCCAGTCAGAATTCACAAAATATGGAGCTTTCGTAAAATATACAATGGAGCAATGGGTGGGGCCATACAAGAAAAGATGTGTGTCTACTTTGACGAATAATGTCATGCATTTCAATAATACCACAACAAAAGGTCACTCATTATCACCCGTGGCAGTCGCATAGAATTCATTTCACCATACAAAACCTGCAATCTCCAAATCAACAAGAAATAGTTTATACAACCTATACCAAAATATGTACATCCACAAGAAGAAACATTCTAAATACAACCTTTACCAAAATAT
Organism: Rehmannia glutinosa; assembly: GCA_016081115.2. Lineage (NCBI taxonomy): Eukaryota > Viridiplantae > Streptophyta > Magnoliopsida > Lamiales > Orobanchaceae > Rehmannia > Rehmannia glutinosa. Next base: position 9,164 of record JABTTQ020002953.1, on the reverse strand, counting down.
GAACATCATATATATACCAAAAACTGTACAAGCTAAATATCCAAAATATATGTACAAGATAAGTACCAAAATCTATACAAGCTAAATTAAGGTGGTGGAGGGGGCCAAGTGGAGGCATCCGTACTAAATCTATATATAGTAAATAAAGCCTAGATAAATCCGTAACATGGTAAATCTTTAGGGGTGGGTAGGTAGTTGCTCAAGGTTGATAAAATCTGGTGTGTGTATTTCCCTAGCAAAATGACTCCCACCGATCGACATCCTCGATCAAGGTTCACATCGAATCATCAATAATCATGGACCTTCCATCCTACCCAAATAGAAAAAAGTATGTTATCAACAACTTCGTCACATTCAACTGATCGGCCGGCGCATCAAAGATGCCCCAACAACAAAATGGAGTTGTACATCATCCATATTCAACTTAGCACCTGCATAGTATCTATCAAATATACCACCCATCGGGGATGGTGCTTCATATAAAGGGTCAAATATGGTCGGGGCAAAAGATAGTCATGTAACCAACGAATACTCGTGTTTGGAGAATCAATCAAACGACCTCGGTCCGATACCAATATTCATCCCTCGCGTTTTCTCTCGCCGACCTCCTTCACAAATATGGTAGGGCGGCATTGGAACTAACTCCTGTTTGTCCAACCCTAATAAAAAAACCAAAATAAGAGTTCTCAAAATCGTGGTACACATCATCCCTAGCCAAAGATAACTCCACATCTACGTCGTCAACTCAACAATCGACTATAAATATTAATCTTGACTTTATCGACATAAAGTCCTCCCTTTTCCAAGCCTACTATGAAAAAAGAAAAAAACACACTTAGTAATCTCCACAAAAAAAGAAATTGATTAGCATTTGAGAAGAAAAAAAAAAAAAAAAAAATGGACGATGGGCCGTGGGCTGAGTCGAGCAATTCTCGGGCAGTAGTGACTTTAAATGGACTAGGCTCTAATATTTTGCGCCAAAACGTTTAGGCTTTATATTGCCCGACTTTTGATTGGCCCGATGATTTCATGTCCAAAATATATTATTGGGCTGGGTTGGGCCATGTGTTTTGCAACCCGACCCGACCAAAATTTCCGCTTTGCCCGATGGGCTTGGGTAAGGGAAGTGCTCGGCCCAATCCATTGCCAACTCTAGTTGTGGCACGATCACAATACACATTGAACGTGCCATCGTGCATGGTCAAGACCAAAATATATATAGAATAATTAGGTTTTTAAATTTTTTTTTTTTTTGGGGAGCGCTAAAGCCCCCTATTGGACCACAAGGGATGCCCCGCAAGCATCCGATCATGCACCAATTATGCTTAAATTAAAATTGATGGTCCTGAAAATAGTCATGGAAACAAAAATGTAAGGCTCCATTGTATTGATTGATGATTTGGAGTTATGGATTTTAAATCCATAGTAACAAATCCGAACTTGTTTGGATAATATCATTTTACAATGAATCTCAAATCCTTAGCTCCTGTTTTGAGTTATTTTTTGAGTTATTATTGTGAATTTCAAATCCAATCTCATTTGAATCTATTCCATAAATCCTCCCTTCTAAACCAAATTCATGAATCCAAAAGAAGCTTAAGCTTTTTCGTTTTGAGGTCTTCATGATTGGCGTTTTCTGTTGTTACTTTTGTTATAGTTTCTTAGCCGTCTTCTTCAATTCCTCTTTATATTTTGCTGCTAGAATGAGGCGGGTATCTCTGTGTTTTGCCTTATATTTTTCAAAGCTTTGTAACTTATTGCTTTGTGCTAAGCTTGTAATCCTTAACCCCTATCGATTGCTAATTTGCTATGGCTTGTGCATGACAATACATACGATATTTTTTTTTAGCAACATTTTTTCCATTTAGTGGCGAGACAAGTACAATCATGGAATCGCCACTAGAATCTATATTTAATTTATTTATTTTATTAATTAAATGCTGATCGCAAACTATTAGGGGTATTAAACATTAGCGACGATTACTTACAAGCATGGACGAAGCCATCTAAGGGCCAAAGGAGCACTGGGCCTCCCTCAAATTTTGGAAAAAATTAGGGGTATTTTGGTAATTTAACATTTTAATTTTAAAAAAATAAAAAATAGGATGAGAAAAAAAAGTCTTCAAATATATTGCATTCTTCTTTCCTATTTCAATTTTGAATCTTGAAAATTATGTGTCTTGATCATTTTTCTCTTTTCTTAAACTTTTGTACATTATTTAAGCTCCGCCATAAACATTAACTTGAATTTTTGCATTATTCTCTTGTGTCTCTATTTGTCCTTTTTGGTATATTGATCTAATTGTATTTTGTTATTTATTGTTCAATATTAAGATGTGATTGAATTAATACAAAGACTTAATCAAAACTTCTACTTATTTTTAAATTTGATGTACTGTTTTCATTTTTATATGTGGTAGTGGACAATTGTCCACTTAACTTTTGTAAAAATGAAAAATAGTCATATTTTTCGAAAACACGTTTTTAGTCATTTTGACATGACCATACCCTTCTTGTGTTCTCAATTCTCATATAAGATACTTAATTATATTTCAAAAACTGATGCCGTATATTTTTCGGTACCGAGTCGTGGACCGGCCCCTAGAAATAAAAAAAAAAGACAAATTGAAAATTTGAACTCAAAAATAGCTAAAAAGAAATATGGTGAAAACTATTTTTATTATGTAGAAGTGGCCAAAAATTCGACGGACTCTTTTTATATTAATATTAGTTGGGCCCCCTACCCAAAATTCCTGGCTTCGTCACTGCTTACGAGATCTTTATGGCATAAGCATATGTTTAGGGATGACAATGGGTAGAATTCTATATCATTCATCTCCATCCCCATTAATTATATTCATACTCGTTTACATCTCCATCCCCATCGAGTATTCAATTTTCATACCCATTTTCATACCCATCGGAGGATCCAGTATACATACCCTACCCATAGTCTGTTACCACTTATAATTGTATTTTTCAAATTTGAGTTATTTCAATGAAACGATGTATATTTACTAAATTCTTATGAGAACAATAAGAAAAAGAATAAAGATAAGAATTAGCGAACTAAATATTATAGAAAAATAATAAAATATTAGAAAAAATAAATCACGTGTGTTAGTGGATAAGTAAAGTTTGATTGAAATTTGTGAAAAGATATTTTTAGAAAATATAAATAAATAGATATGTATAAATAAATAAATATATAAGTATAAATATATATATATATATTATAATATTATAAGTTAATCGAGTATCAAGTTGGTTATGGTTAGTATGTACCTAGACCCACTCCATATCTAAACCGAAAATTCCCATATACACGTATTTATTTATTTGACCTAAACAAACCCTTCATACACTCCTTCAATAGGGTCGGATATCGGGTCCTCCATCCACTTCAAGAAAATAAGAAAAATCCAATGGGAAAAATCCATTGGAATTTGGCCAGTTTCCATTGGAATTATCGATTCCAACAAAAATTCTAATAAAAAGTGCACCATTGGTAAAATAGTCATTGGAATGACAAAATTCCAATAGAAAAATATTCCAATAGTACTTCCTACGTATTTATCCATTGGAATATTCTACCATTGGAAAAAAACTCCAATGGTTTTTCCAACAGTAATTTCAATGGAGTTATACCATTGAATACAGTCCAACTGTATATCCTGGAATATATAATCTTTGAAAAAAACTCCAACAGTTATTCCAACAAAGTTATACCATTGAAATTTAATCTAATAGTAATTCTAATGGTATATATACGTTGGAATATTCAATAATATAATTTCATTATCTAATATTTTTAACTTCTCAGGAGTCACCCATCATCAGTTTGTCCTAAGTCAAGCATACTTAACTATGTAGTTTAAATATGATTGACTACAAAAAAAAGATATATTAATTTTATCGATATGAATAATATTATCAAAACTTTTAACCTCTATTGGAATTTTCAATGAAATTTTCCAGTAACATGTTGTAGCGTTAGAATATCCGTTGGAATTTTAAAACCTTCAACGAAAATTCTAACGATTAATACCAACGTTTTGTTTACCGTTAGAATTTTTGTTAAAATTTTCAATGGTATGCTTTAGCGACGGAATTTTGTTGGAATTTTCAGAATTACAACAATATTTGCAATGAATTATTCCAACGGTTTTATTATTGTTGGAATTACTGGTAGAATTTTCTAACGGTTTGTTGTGGTGTTGGAATTCCTATTAAAATTTTAAATTGCAATGGGAATTCAAACGGTTTATACCAATGATTTTGATTATCATTGGAATTTCCATTGGAATTTTAAAAATTCCAATAATTTTCTATTTTGTTGGAATTTAATTGTTTCTTGTAGTGATCGGGTTTGCGGAAATTGTTACCCATACGTACATATATGTTGATAATGGGAAATGGCTTAAAGAATGAAGGACGCTTAAAGTAATCAATATTTCTCCACAATTCAAAGCAAAATTAATCTCACACAACCCTCATTGTGTGGAATGAGTCATTGAAGCTAAATGTGTTAACTTGAATCTTCACATTTTCACTACTTGGCACAACAACATAAATAACATTAAGTACCACAAATTTATAGTACTTTTTACATAAAGTACATTATGTAATACGCGTTTGTAAGTGATGCTACTTTTTAGGGCAGATCACTCCAAGTTAGGGTTTCTGAATAAGTCAAAGTCTTCTTCTTCCCAAGTGGGAAATCTTCCAAGTTTTCTTCGTGAGATGAAAATCTTCTATTCAAACTTGTCTCCACACACACAAACGTTAGGGAGATCCCTGGGGGTTGCCTAGAAAGGCTCATCCGATGCTCAAGTCAGCACGATGAATGAGAGAGAATATAAGACATTAAATTGAATACTGAATAATAGAGTTATGAATCAGATAACTTACAAATAAAGAAGGATCATTTTATATCACGGGTAGTGATCCTTGTGGGCGCGTAGGAGAAATGGCTCATGGGCGGTCCGGGACCCTTTTCGGGTTATTCCATCCGAGCCCATTAATTATTGGACAATTAATAATATTTGTTGTAATATATAAAATGAATTATATATTAACTATTAAAGGACATATTTGCCCCAACATAACCCCCGCGTAACACCACTAAATTTAATAAACCAAAATAATCACAAAGGTCTCGATTAAAGAATAACATACTCCGAATATTTACTAACTTAAGCTCCACAAGTATATTTATCCAAAAGTACGATAATTTAAACTTATCATACTAGGGATCTAATGTTAGTCAAGTGGCTACAATAATCTAGAGGGGGTGAATAGATTATCTCGGTTTTTGATTTTGCCCTCTTTTCGAAAATTCAAGCAAAGACAAAATGCTAAGTGCGGAAAATAAATAGCACACTTCGATTTAAAGAGGTTCAACCCACCTAGGGCCTAATCCTCTACCACCCCAAAGTATATCCTGGGATGAATTTCAAAAGGAAAAAAAGGTTTTATTAATTACAAAATTAATAATACAACACCTTGAGGATTACCACAACCTCTTTGCAACACCTTGAGGATTACCACAACCCTCTTACACCACCTTGAGGATTACCACAACCCTCTTACAACACCTTTGAAGATTACCACAACCTTCAAACACCTATCACCTAGATCACCCAAGTGTATTCTTACCACAAGAATACTCACAAGGATGTCTTGTGTTGAATGATGACCAAAAATCAAGATTACAACTCAATGATGAATGATACAATATGAGTACAAGTGTAATAAGGAATTGAAAGCCTAGACCTCAAATTTGTGCAAGTGAAAGTGCTTAGGCTAATACAACAAGATATATGAAAGTGTTTGCTTGTTTGCTCTTGCTTGTATAGAGTGTTGTATCTTGTTGCTTGAATGAAGCCTCTATTTATAGGAGAGGTATTGGCTTTGATTTCAGACATAGCTCCTCCTTGGGGAGTGATTTGCTGCAAAAGAAACCATTTAAAATCATCAATATAGTCATTAGAAATCAATCCCTCAAAATAGGGAAAAAGCTGCAAAAATGCAACGGATAGTTTCTTTGATAAAAATCAGTGCGACCAGTCGCGCAAAGATAAGTTTGAAATTGAATTTACGTGATTTTTACAGGGGGACCGTCGGATGGGGTGCGACGTGCTTCATCACCATGGTTGGTTGGGGGTGTTTAAATTGTGAAAGAGAAGAGACTTCAAGAGGCACTCCCGTACCGGTTGCCCAAGGTCGACGGTCGCCCTCACCGGTCGACCACCACTGTCGACCCGGTCGCCCTCCTCATTTTTTTTTTTCTACGTCCCTTTTTCTCGTTTCAAAACTCAACTCAGTACGGGTTGCCTATAGAGGCGACCAGGTCGATCTGAAACAAATGTGTTGTCCAATTTTTTATCAAAAATAAACTCCAAAAAATACTCCGAAAAATAGTAAAAATATTTTAAATCGATCGGAAGTATTTAGACTACATTTAGGACATTGTTTTGGTTTAAAAACTCATTTGAACAAATCATCAAAATCATGATAAAAACATTTATCTAACAAACTCCCCTTTTTGATGATTACAAACCAAAACAATTTTCTCGAGGCGATTTTGAAAACAAATAAATTTTCCGGTTTTACGAGTGAACTATCCGTTAAAAAACATTTTATACAAAGCTCCCCTATTTATGAGCACATCGACACGAGCATATCAACAAGAGATATTGCATAAGCTAGAAGCACAAGCTATTATAAGCTTTTATAAGATGCACATAAGCATCATAAGCTAAAGCTCCCCTGTTAAAATACTTATAATCTTTTGCAATTAAGTCCATAATACAAGCCATGGACTAGGTATACTGGCTTTAGGAAGCCATAGCTTATAGCTTTTATTGCGAGCTTTATTAGCTTCTTTTAGCTAACGAGCCAATTTCTGTTTCTCCCCTTTGGAATCATCAAAAAGAATGTTAGGATGATAAAAAATATCATACAATTATATCAAAGTGCGCAAAGGAATGGTTTATCAACCATTGAACAATTTAGGCTTAAAATCCAAAGAAAATGGGAGAAATGTATCATGAAGAGTTCATAAGATCGTTTTATTTTCCAAGACATGATCTCAATAGTATTTAAGACTTTTGGAAGCAAGAGAATCATGTAGAAGTTGAAATTTTCATTGTGACATTTCATGAACACTTTGTGGGCGTAAAAATTAAAAGAAGTTGTATAAAGCCCTTGTAAATGAATCAAGCCAAAAATTTTCATCACCAATTCACATCAAACATCATACAATACAACATAACAACTAAGCTCATCATGATCATAAGATAATTTCATCAAGAAATATACAAGAAGGGTACAAATGCAAGGTTCAACCCAATTGAGCAAATGAGAGAAAATTCTTACCATCCGATCGGTAAATATGAGCAACGATGATGATAATCAAGCTATATAAGGTCAAGACATGAATTGAATGCATGAAAACAAATTTTGAGTGAAATTTGTGTGAATTTGGCAAAAGGGACAAGAAATGGCAAAAAGAAGTTAAAATGACGAATCTTTGAAGACAGCGGTTTTTTATCAAAAACGGCTAAGAGCGACGGTTCTTTGTTGAGGGGCGAACTGTCCGGCGTTGAGGGCGACGGTTACCCTCAACCTCTTCATCCCACCTGTCTTGCCAATTTTTCAAAAATCCAAATTTTCAATCAAAAATCCGATTTTTGCCTAAGTTTTAAAAACGTGCAAAATGCAAATGTAAACCTTATTCAATATGCATTATGCCTAACCGAGCTCGTATCGACGCAAAAGTCTCGGAAGATAGCGGTTTTGTAAAAATGTCCGCTAATTGATCTTGAGATGGTACAAATGATATCTCAATTTTTCGTTTAAACACAATCCCTTAGAAAATGATGCCGAATCTCAATATGTTTAGTACGATTATGATGAACCGGGTTTTGAGCAATATTTATAGTGGATATATTATCACAAAAGATAGGAACATTTTCAAAAGAACATTTGTAATCCGCTAAGGTTTGTTTCATCCAAAGAAGTTGAGTACAACAAAAAGCGGCGAAATGTATTGGCCGGCCGTTGAAAGTGAAACACAATTTTGCTTCTTTGAAAACCAAGAAACTAGGCAATCGCCTAAAATTGACATGATCCGGGAAGTACTTTTCCGATCATCAATATTTCGAAGATAATCCGAATCACTATAACCTTTAAGAGAAAAATTTTCATTCTTTGGATAAAATAAGTGTAGGTCCCGAGGGTGTAAGTGTAAGGTTTAGAAGGGGGGTTGAATAAACCTTACCAAATTTTCGATTTAGTCCTTTTAAAAATTTAGAGTTGATACTACCGCAGTGTGTCCTTGAAGGACGATCAATTTAGTCACTCGCGAGTTAATCTCTCAACGGACTCAGCGAGTAGAACATTGATGAAGTAACTCAAATTGTTGGCTCTAAATTAACTCGATTGTGGTTTTGTTTTCGTGAAAGACTTAACACCCTTAAGTTTGATTGAGCAAGAATTTAGTGCTTGGTTTAGTACTTATAAGTTATTAAGTGGATAGCAAATTTATCGTGAGATATAAACGAGTTAAAAATGCAAGAAATTAAAAGTCTTTGAAATGTAAATGACACAATGAAATTTTTATAGAGGTTCAAGATGGGGTAATTCTTCTACTCCTCTCTTCTCCAACTCTGGAGAGAATCCACTAGGTAATGATCGGTTTACAAAGTGGTAATTGATCCCGAGATAAAGTCTTGATCACACAGCCGACTTGATCCTTTGGGACTCGATGCCCGGGAGATGCCTTGATCACTCGCCTAGCCTTCCATCGACTTCTTCAGGGCAGAGGCCTTGCTACTCTGCTCCACTGACTCAAGCTCTTTGGATTTGATCACGAAGCCCTCCAAAAGCTTAAGACTTGGCTCAACCTCAACCTTCCTACAATCCTTCCCGAATGTAGACCCCTTTCTTCAAAAGTTTCCTCTTCAACCATCAAGTTCTCTTCACAGTAGGTGTCGATTGATGTACTTCGTAATGTAAAGCCTTGTGGATTAATTCAATGATTCGAGAGTATTTTGGCTATACTTTAATTGATTAATGTTCACAACCAGTAACCTTCTCTCGCAGAGTCATTAGCAATACGTAACCGAACCAGCTAATTGATTTTTTTTTTTTTTTTTTAG